>MU117989.1:0-96739 GCA_014904855.1 Thelephora ganbajun
TTTTGCGACCCGCACTGGCCCCGGCACGCCGTCGTGCGTTTCAGTGAGTCCATAGGGCAGGTGGCCCTAACACTATCCATTGGATTGTGCCAATCAATGATCTCCTGGAATGTCTTCCTCTTGTTATCCCCCTCCTTACACTGCGCCTGTCTCTCATAATCCTCCCTAACCTCAACTAGGTAGGCTTTGCCCTCCTTTGACTTCAATGCCACAAAAACCCTTCCACAGAGGATGAACTTCTGGTTAAGAAATTGCTTCACCCCATGTTCGTCTTTGAATAAGAGGCTTTCTGCAATCCCCAGGTGGAGGATCCGTCGTGAACCCAAGAATCTCGCAATGTGAGTTGAATCTTTTCGATATTCCATGGCTTCGAGTTGGATCTTGAATTTCCTGGGATGTTTATCTGGGACCAATTGGGCATGCTGTAGGACACGTCCGCCATACCAGTCTGGGAAACAATCCGTTGCTGGGAAATGTGCCCAGTCTCCATAGAGGCCAAGCAACCGTTGACAATCATTCTCCTCGACGATCGAGACCTGTTCCCGATCAAGTTCCTCCCTGTATGGGGTCAAGTGAGCCTGATGCACGAGCAAAGTAAAGGATGGCACGCACCAGACTTTGAGTTCCTTCTGAACCGCTAATACACCCCTCATCGCGCTTAAGACCTTCCCTGCTGATGACGTGTTCGTGCCCCGAAGTTCCTGTAACTTTTCCGGGGAAACGTCAGTCCACTTCCACCATCCACGTGTCTCTCCCCTCGCAAGTTCATATTGGACTCCCCAGCAGATGCCCAATTCATCCATCTTCCTCTGAATTGGTTCAGAGTGTGCGATGATGTGCACACGATCAGGGATACATTTTGAGCCTGAGGCGGAAACATTTCCTGTCTAAATCAAAGGTGACAAGTATACGTTAGTTTCTTTGAACACTGTGGCAACTCTATACCGCACCGAAAATGAGGGCGGGTCAGGGGACGGCGTGCGGGAGGCGGGGGTAAAGTATTCATCCTGAGTCTGCGGAGGGTACAAGGAAGGGGTTATCGTCGATATGTTGTTGGGGCTCTGTGTTCAAACGTCTATACACCGGCTGGGGCATAGTAGACCGTTCGTTGGGACGACCACCGTCTCCCCACGTCAATTGTTGACGAAGGGGTTTCGAAGAGGAGCCACGGATAACACGGGAGGTGCTGGTCGTTCTGGTCGAAGTGCTCAGTACTGTGGATAATTACTTATCAATCACAATGACTCGGGGTCCAACGCTGTGCACGCACTCTCTTGTACTATGAGAAGAACGTCAGCCACAATTTACTTGAACAATCGCCAGCTACCTTACCTTCTTCCTCTTCACTGTCAGTAACGACAGAAGCGAAGTAGTCACCTCCTGGCTTCGAAGGCGATGCGGACCGTCCAGTTCCTTTTTCTGGAGAAAACTTGAGTTTCTTCATGGAGGAGGTGGGTATCTTGAGCATTTCTGGCGCTGCGTTCCTTTGGGGCGGGTGAGGCCGTTTGAGTCGTTTTTGCGGGGAAGTAGATGTCGACACAAGTCCAACATCGTCCGCCGCCATGGAGCTGTCGGTGGCATCCTTACGCGAGTTCACGAGCTGAGCAAGAAACTTGAAAGTGACTTGAATGTACGTGGGAATTAGAGCAAAGGAACATACGGAATGCCCAGGAAACATCTGTGTTGTTAACAAATTTTTTGGATGGGTAAGAAATCTAACTGGGAGGTTAGATTGTAAACGAAACGAATGCGTGGGGATGATAACGGTTGGCGATACCAGTTCGGAGAGGTTGAACTCTGTGGTAGAGATCGAGGATGAAGACGGCCTGGCGGGACTAATCCGAAACCTTTGTGTGAGTTCGGGAAGTGATCGTAACAGTTCTAAGTTTCAGGTCTTGGGGGCTCGTGCCGGGGTGAAGGAAGAGGAGCGTAGATTTGGGGTTTATAAAGTGTTGACAATTGATGATCGTGGTCGCTGTCACCGTCTAATATGATCGGATTCGCGATGATACATGCCGTCTGAATCGACCTTGTTCTCTCTCAAAACGTCCGAAGAATGCGCAATTGCAAGTTTTTCAGGTAAACCCAGGAGTCGGTCCCCCCCTCCTTATCTACGAAATACCGAACCTCAGACAACGGGATCCGCAAGCTCTTCGGTACGCGCCATCAACGCTAGACGGAGGTAAATTCTTCCTGGCTCGACCTCGGTTGCATACGATGCAATTACAAGACGATTCTATTGTTTACTTGGGGGAGACTTCCATGGGATTGGGAAGGAATGACGATCAAAGTCATGGGAGGAAAAGGTTTAGAAAAGGAAAATATGAACAGACCGGGTTCGCGTGGTAAAGAGAGGGGGGAGAGAACCCGTTTCTGGAGGTAAAGGGGGGTAACATGACGAGAGAAGAATTACCGATACGATGTCTCAAACGAGAGATAGGAGGACGGAAGGTGGACACAGAAAACATGCGCGTTAGGTTCAGTTTGATAGATGCAAGGGTAAAAAAAGCTCGACAACGGAAAACATCACGAGAGAAGGGACAACAAACGAACAGTCGATTTCGGGCGAGGGAGAAAGAGGATGGTCGATAGTCGATCACGGGCGTTGTGGGGAGAAGATTGAGAGCACCTTTTCCGCTCCCTTGAGCTTCTTCTTCTTCTTCTTCCTCTCATCCGTGGGCGATTGAAGAACAGGATTCCGTACGTGTGTCTCCCCTCCAAGAACTCTGGGTCGTGTCGTGTCATCGTTCGGCGAAAGCTCAGATTCACTGGGCGAAGTCATCGACATGGCAGATTGTTTGGACTTGAGGGACGGAGAAGCAGTGTTTGTCGCAGAGGACTGATTGAGGGCCCTGCTGGAAGCGCCTACACCCGAGAAACCCATTGAACTCGAGTAATCGAGAGTGTGCTGTTTGCTTGTTCCGCTGGTACGGGAGGAAAACGAAGTGGGCGGGGTCTTCAAGATGTTCTTGTTCCGGAAGGACAATGGTGCCCGACCCCTGCTCTGCTTCTCTGATGGTGATGGTGATACAGCCTCCGTGCCAGATGTCTTGGATATCCCAGAGACCGTGCGATTTCCACGACGGGACGGCGTCGACTTCCGGAAGACGGCCAACTTGTACCTGTCGACGACACCGCGAGCGAAAAGGCTTGTTCCTTTAGGTCCGTTGCGCTCTTCGTCCACACCGGCTTCAACGAAATCCCACTCGTCCTCTTCGTCGCGCTCCGTAGGTTCGTCGATGCCATCCCCAAGATGTTTGTCAAGCGCCGCGATGCCAGACTTCTCTCTCCGCTTGCCAGTGGGTTTCGAAGACCGAGGAACGGTGGAAGACTTCGGTGGGATGGGTGGTTTTCCAGATTTCGAAGAGATCTCGCTCCTTTGAGAGTCGACGCTCGGACGAGGTACCTCCGCAGAAGGTCGCTTTGCGGCAGCTGAGGGTTCAGTGATCTCGGCAGGTTGCGTAGGTTTCGTGACAGGTTTCGTTTCCTCCGCGGGAACCTCTGCCGGCAGTGTTGCGAGTCGAGCCTCCGGGGTTCTCGGCTCAGCTTCGCGCTCCTCTTCGGTCTCGGTCTCTCCAGCCTGCTCTTCCGCGTCGGCCAAAGCGCTTTCCTGATCCTTGACATCCTCAGACACTGGACTCTTCGAAATGGAAGCATCCTCCTCTTCGTCCTCCTCGTATTCGTCGCCTTCCTCACCAAGATCGGAGTTCTCTTCTTCATCATCGATGGCGACAGAGTGACGCCCTTTAAACGAGTAACCATCGAACACGTCGACTTCGGCTTCTTGAGCATGAACAGAAGGGCTACGAGATTGAGACG
Organism: Thelephora ganbajun; assembly: GCA_014904855.1. Lineage (NCBI taxonomy): Eukaryota > Fungi > Basidiomycota > Agaricomycetes > Thelephorales > Thelephoraceae > Thelephora > Thelephora ganbajun. The sequence goes on from MU117989.1 coordinate 3,820, forward strand.
GGGTGGGGACGGAGTCTTCACCTTCCGTGCGGTCCGTATCAGTGTGCTGATCTTGATCAGTATCTGTCTGCTCCTCGCCATCCTCCGCGTCCTTCACGACTGGTTCCATGTCCAAGAATGTTTCGTCGAAGTTCTGTGTATCACCGGCATTCGATGGATCGATCGGTGGGATATAAGGGGCTGTCCGGAATGCTTAATCGCTAGAAATACCATAGCATGGCAATTCACTTACGAATGTATCGTTTGTAGTATACATGGGACCAGTCACTGACGATGGTGTGATCTTTGAGTCAATCAAGCCCCAGGATACTGCAAGAGACTTACATCATCGAGAAATAAGGATGTCGTTTTATCCTAGGTTCCTTGATTCTCAGAGCGGGATTCCTTTGAAGAAGCTATCCGCTCTGACATCAGTGACCTGGATACTGTGCAAACCAACGCATAATATTTACCCCACGGATCAAACTCTTGGTATCCTGATCCATCGAGCGATCTTCGGGGAATTGAAGTTCATCCTGGAGCACCCTCAAATACATGTCGGAGTGATTGTTAGCCCAGAAGGGGGTCTGCACAGAACTGTCAGCAAGTAACGCACTCTAGTGAAGGGGAGAGGATCCTTACAATGCCAGTCAACATCTCGTACAACATCGTCCCGAAACTCCACCAATCAACCTCGAAACTGTAAGGGAGCCCCTGAATGACCTCAGGAGCGAGGTACTCGGCCGTGCCACAGAATGTACTTGTTGTCTCCGTTCCAGCGCTGGGAATAAAGTCTTTCTCCGGACTGGGAGATGAGGGAATGCCGTTGGTAAAGAGCTCCCCGCGCGTACCGTTAGGAGTCGAGGGAGCAGCGATGGCATTGGATCGACGAGGGAACTCCTTTGAGAGACCGAAATCCGTCAGAACGATATGCCCATCAGAACCGATAAGCACGTTCTCTGGTTTGAGATCTCGGTAGATGACTCCGTTCTTGTGTAGCCCTTCGACGCCCTCGACGATCTCGGCGGCGTAAAACCGGGCCCTATCACGACCTAGCCTACCCCAACGAGCCAGCTGGGTGGCCAAATCACCGCCAGGATGGAAGTCCATGACCAGGAAGAGGTGCTCACGGTCATGGAAACTCCACCAAAGCTTCACGACGAATGGATCCTTCCCCTCAGCAGCCATCCGCTTGAGCACGGCCTGTTCGGTCAAGGTGTGCTGCAACTCCTGATGAGCCAACACGTGCCTCTTCGTGATCGCCTTTAACGCGAACAGGTCCGATGTAGGCTTATGTCGGACAAGCAACACCTTGCCTGCACATCCCTTGCCAAGAACTCTCATCATCTCGAAGTCATCAATGGCCACCTTCTTTGACCGCTTCTTGAGTTCTCGGTTCGGATCAACAGAATATGCCCGCTTCTTCCGCCCGGCTCGCAAACCCTTGTCATATTTCTTCGACTCGGAGACGACGGAGGACTCGTCGTCTTCCGTGGTTTCCGATGTCTGTGATAGTGTACCACCCCGACCATTAAGTGGGGATGCCATGATGTTCCTACTCCGTATTGTAGGGTCAGCCGATTGTGATCGCGGGATTCGTGTCGTGTGCGTTTCGGTAGTGACGGGTGTGGCGTCATCATCATCCTTCGAATCGGGAATCAAAACTTCGTTCTTCGGGTCTTCAGAAATCTCCTTGGGCTTCGGCACCTCGGCAGTGATGTGTTCGGTAACTGTCTGTCCCTTTGGGATCTCTTGGGTCGCCTTAGAGGGAGGTGGGACTTCCTCCTTCACGGGTTCCTGGGCAGCCTCCGTTGTTGGGGATGGTTCCGGCACTAGCAGAGATGAACCGCTGGTAGAAACGATGACGGTGTCCCCGTCGTCCTTGCTGACGCTAGTCGAGATGGATATAGGGCCAGGAATGTCGACCGAGGGGCGTTTGAGGTGAGCTGCAAGGTCAGACCTCACTCGCTTGATAGCACGCTCGACACGGACACTCTCTAGATCATCGGTCCTCACACGAACAAATCGTCTCCAAACCCTCGTTTGTCGGTGTATCTGATCGTTCGCGATGTTTGTCAGATATGCGGCGAGGCTGGTGATGGTGGGGTTATTTGGAGGAACGAGAGTCGAGGTATCGGCATCGGACATAACTTGGCTGAAGGGATCGTTGAGCTCGTTGGAGGGGGAAGAAACAGAAGACGGAAGATCGGAAGTGCCATTCGTCGGAGATGCGACGGAACTATTTGCGGCGCTGGGCGTTGTCGTTGAAATCGACATCTGCCGTAACCCGTGACCAGGCTTGGCGGGAGACAGTTTGACGCTGGGCGAGGCCAAACGAGAGAGGGTATTCAGGAATGCGGACTTCTTTTTTGGTGGCATAGGCATAGATAAAAGAGCGGCAGGGAGCTTGGGTTTTTTTACTTGGGGATGAGCATCGTGTAGCTTGTCGTCTAGTTCGATGAGCTCAAAGGCCGCCCGGATGAGCGTCAGATTATGGGTGGGGGCTAACAAATGTGGCTACTCGTCAAAACTTATGGATCCAACGAGTGCACGAAGACGAACTTTTGATGTAGAGGGTGAAAGATTGAGCATCGTTGGGAGTTTCGGCAACGCTGACGCTCCATGGGCCATCTTGGCCTTCAAACATGTGTCTCCGTTGGGACGGAAGAGACTGGGGGGTGTTTCTACCCTTGGTCATGGCGGATGCGAGCAAAAATGGATGTGCAGGACTTGAGTGAATCGACCTGGAGTTGATCGACGGGGGAGGACGAGACTGCGGACGCCACCTGGGGGAAAAGGTGCGGAATTACGACGATCAAAATCCACTGGGAGGGTCAAGGGGGGAACCCAGGAGGGCAGTGGCCTTTGCTGGCAGGGTCGGGAGTGGATAGAGAAAAAGGCGGGACGGAGAGTGTCGGCAAACAAAAGTTTCTGAAGCGGCGTGTTTACCACGAGTGTCCAAGTCACTATAAGCGTTGGGCGTCGGAATGATTCAGCGCTGATCTTTGGCTGCGGGTTGGCTTAGAATATGTAAGAGTTGTTCGGATTACTTGGTTGTGAACGCGAGAGCGGATGATGTAGACGATGTAGGTCGATGAGAGGATCAAGGTTACTCAAGAACTCTGGTCGAGTTCTGCTCGCGTGGCAGAGAAAGGCTTGTGATCTAGCTCGTATTCTCAGATTCGGGCGTGGGTGGCCATAGAGACCGCAGCGCAAGCCATTATAGCGCAGTAGAGTAAATCATGCGCATCGCCCCCGTCTATGACGATCAATAACTATACCACAATACTTGGAACAGGTCTAATGGCAAGCAGCGCTTCGTCATTGCAACCCGACGAATTGGAAGACCCAGATCACCACAGGCTTATCTTCGGCCATCCTTTCTACATTGAACCATTCCCGCTCTTCCGCGCGAGAGATAAGACACCGCCTGACCGGTAGCTCTCTCGGAATGGCTCATACTCCACTAGTGACGAAGCCCTCAAGCAGAGTGCGAACGTTCTTCCCAATGTTATCTATGTCATAGCCCCTATAGTGTCAAAGATATGTCGAAAAATCAGGAACAGTCCCTTCTCCGTAGAAGTTTTGGAGGTACGGGAACTCACCCCTCCAAGACAAAAAGAGTGGGCTTTGATAACCCTCGAACGATACGACCGATTTCCGCATAGGATGCAGTTGTTAGCTTGAAGCCCCCAATGGGGTCACTCTCGAACGTGTCGACTCCCAGGCTTCGAGGCATTCGTCATCGTAATCGGCATCATCGAAATGACGTCGTGTTCGTACCTGACTATCAAATAGGCGGGATTAAATTCGTCGATAACCCGTGCACCTTTCCTGAGTTCGCCGCAGTAGGCATAATCCCCAGTCCCCGGAGGCAACGGGAAGTTGTGATTGAACCCCTCTCCGGGCCCGTCCCCTCTCTCTTCTCGCGATCCCGTGAAATCTGAAAGGACGAGCAGTCAGCGTGGAGTTTGTGCTGTCAACCGGGACCGAAACAGACAGGGATAGTCCAGTTCTGCGTGGAGTGAAACATATACTACGCTCGGGTCCGAATAGAATATCTCTTGCGCTGCTCTCTCATCAGTTCTGACAGCCAGCGTTCAATGAAACAATTAGAGGAACTGACTCCCGTTCCCGTGGTGGTAGTCAATGTCTAATATGGCGATCTTGGAGTGTGTTAAACCACCAGGTTCCCGTTGTAGGTACCTCGCTACGATCGCAACATTGTTAAAGTAGCAGTAACCTCCCGAAACGGAGGTACCGGCGTGGTGTCCTGGTGGCCGACTGGGGATGGAGGTCAATAGGGTGGGAATTGGATGAACAGCCACACTTACGAGAGAGCAAATACGGATTCTCCACTCAGAAGTTCCTTTGCCGCGGTGAGAGTGACTGTGGCGGAGGCCAACACGGAAGTGTACGTATCTGTGGACGCCTTAGCAACGTCAACCCACGGGTAAAAACAAAAGAACTTTGCGAACCAGCGGTGATTGGGCAGCTGAGGTCAAAGCAGTAATAGCCTAATGGGTACCCGAGTCAGATGGTGTAGGGTTGTCAGCGAAGGATATCGATACGGGCTCACCCGCTTTGCCGATCAGGTTTCGAGGCGGACGGGCGATAGTGAAGTGAGGAGCGAACTTTGGATTAGAGAAGGTCTCTGGGAAGAGTGGATCCTGAGACCAGTGAGCTGGAATCGCCATCGGCGCAACCCAATGCCCGTCTATACCTTGGGGTCGCCCCCGCCCTCTACCCAGAGCTGAAACGCGGTCTCTAGGTACTCGATATAATCCTCAGAGTGGACTTGCAAAGCATGTTTCTTAGCATCAATAGAACGATCTGCATTTTCGATTCGAAACATCTCATTCTCCTCGAGGGCTTGACGGATCTGCAGGAGACGTTTTGGAGTCTCGTAGTAAGGCTGTAATCTCCCGGATAGAATCTCGCATGGCGGATGGTGCATTAGACACTCTTCGTCGAAGAAGACCTTCATCATGATGGGGTTCTTTTACAAAGCCACCTGTGACGCATCCAAAAACGCAAATCTGAAAAGAAAAAGGGACCGAGAATTTCCCGCGGCTCTGATTGGTTGAGAAGACTCGAAACCGCCATCACGTTCGTTATCACGACGTCGGCTCTCTCTCACATCAGCAAGTCGTGGAAAGTCTGATATAGCCTTTCAAATTTCAGCACCAGGTGATCGGACCGCTTCCTCGACAAGGGCTTATAACGGATTATGTGTTGTTTTCCACGCCCAGGAGATAATCGATTATAATGCGTTATAATCGAATGTATGGGTCTACCACTTTCGTAGACCTATATATTTCAGTGTAGTACTTTCCACGATTTGCTGATGCAGTACTCTTATATCTGTAGGCCTTTCGTATCGTAGATGTATCGCATCGCATCTCCTGCACCCGTCCTGAGTACTACGGCCGGGCTGCCTATGTATCCTGTATGCCTTCACACAAGAAATAAGGCCTCCTGTAATCCTCGGGTTTGCCGGTACGTTCGTGATTCGCGGTGGAGGGACTATAGCCGCATACGAAAGAACAGTAAACCGTTCCCGACGAAGTCGTGCTTACTTATTTAACCTGCCGAGTCCAACCAGCCCCAGTTACAGCGGTGAAACTCCGACGTAGCTATATTTGTCCGGATGCATGTATCGTATACATACGCTTCGCTCGATAAGAGTCTCTTCTTCCCAGCACACCACCTCATCGCTTCGTTTCGACTATGGCCGTAGCCAACGAACCAACCACCTACGGGAAGTACTCGGTCGATAAGACCTTCGTCGCACCGGACCCCCTCTACCTCAAGGAATGGCACAACATTAGATACATTAGACTCACCTGGCTGGACTTGCACAACGTTGTTCGGTGCCGCGTCCTATCCCTTAGCTACTTCGAGAGGTTGCTCGGGACCGCGAACGGGAGACCCGGAGTGTCTGTCGTAGGATGTGTGTTGGGTTTGGTGGGGTTGAGGATCGCGAATGGGTTCTCTGCGGCGGGGAATTATCTGTACGTTGCAGATCTGAGTTCGATGAGGTTGTGTTCGTATGCACCTGGACACGCCATGCTCTTCGGATGGTTCCAGAACGCCAAATTTAGTCCAGAGCGTCCTCTGGAGTATGATCTTTGTCCTAGGACACTACTGGCTCGCCAGGTCTCGTGAGTCCTCCTCTCGCTTCAACCATATCGTTTCCCAGATAAATGTCATATCATACGCTTCTACCAGAGAGGCATCTAAACGCGGCGTTTCATTTCTGGTTGGGTTCGAGATTGAGTTCATCCTTTTGAAGTCCACACTTCCGGAGGCCGAACCAATCAGCACCCATGACTGGACCACCACAGCATCCATTTATACCGGCACCACTGGAGCCGTCGTTCTCGAAGAGATCGCAGACGCACTGCAGGTCGGCGGCGTTGAACTTCAGATGTATCATGCGGAGGCTGCCCCTGGTCAATACGAGGTCGTCACAGGTCCTTTGTCACCACTTCAGGCGGCGGACGCATTGGTGTACAGCCATGAAGTGATTTACAACATCGCGAGCAAGCATAAGCTCAAGGCGACCTTCGCTCCGAGGGTGTTTGGGTACAGCTGTCCGTCGTCCTCACCTACTCGAGTTATTCCACGAGTATTAATGAATCATGAACGATAGGTGGGAGTGGAGCTCACACGAACGTTTCGATCCACTCCGAGACGTTCCAAGGCGAAACATCGCCCAAAGCACCGACACTCACGCCATTAGAGTCTGTCTTCCTCCAATCTGTCCTCGATAATCTCCAAGCGATCTGCGCATTCTCCCTCCCGACTGTCGCATCGTATGCGAGGATGGCGGATGGTGTGTGGAGCGGTGGGACGTACGTTTCTTGGGGAGTGGAAAACCGCGAGGCAGCTGTGAGATTTTGCGGTACCCCCGGATCTCATCGATTCGAGATTCGGTGCGTGGACGGGACGTCTAACCCGTACCTATCCCTCGCTTCAATCCTGGCAGCTGTTATCCACGGGTTGGACACGAGAAAGACGTTGAGTGTCGCGGGATCCCTTGACATTGCGGCCACTCTGGGTAAGGAGAAGAGGAAGGAGTTGGGCATCGGTGAAAGAAGGTTGCCGTTGAAGCTGGAAGAGGCAAGGAAGTACCTGGATCAGAGCGAGGTATTGAGGAAGGGTTTGGGAGATAATTTCGTCACGAAGTATTTGGCCGTCAATGAGGTGTGTTTCTTCGAGATCCTGGTCGAATCGTCATATCGAGTTACTGAAACGATTCCCAGATACTTCAAGAGCATCTGTCTGCAGACCATGAGGCGACGGAACTCGACAAGATCGTAGCGATGTACTAGGTAACGACCTACCTATAGAATGACCGAGTCTCACACAACCCGATCCTTGACCTGTGGGATGGACCGATCGTAATTCGGATTCAGATTTTGGACGCCACAATTTCGTGGTGGTTGGTTAGGAAGCCCCCTTCCCTTATACTACCATCTGATGGGATTGCGATCACCAGCATTCCCGGGTCAGAGCTCACCCCACTCCAATCATTCTAACGTCCTGAACCCAGAGTAAGGTACTTCTGAGTTCTTGTCCGTTCGCGAAGGTGTATTGACACTTGAGGGGTCCGGGGGGATAGCGGATCGTATTCTTCTTTACTAAGTTTTATCTCGAGATACAGCATTCCTTCCTCGAAAGTCACGAGGGAACTATCTGTTTTATCTAGTCGAGTTGTCATAGAAGCAAAGCGATTGTTGGAGGCCAGGAGTGTTCCCAAGGCACCGAACAGTGAGAGGAACCGTCCCCTCTGAACTTGAGCCGAATTTCAGCCTAAGAGGAACTGGCACTCTGTCGACAACCCTTTTGCGTGCTACTTGAAGCGCTAGCTGATCGAGGGGTCGGGGTGCTAAGGAAAGGCCCCGGGCATACATCCTTTCTCCCTCCATGGGCTCGCCACGACATGTTTAAATGCAGCTGAATCCTTCGTCCCCTCCCACTATTAATTTTTATATTCTCCATCGTGATTCTCCACCTCGCTGGCCTTGTGCTCGGTGCGTACATCACGCTCGATTGTAACGTCACCTATTCGCTAATTAATCGACGCTTAGTCCGGTTCGCCTGGGTATTCATTCTATTTCTAGAGGCCAGTCGAATCCTCTAGAGTGTGGTGACATGTTGCTTGACCTTGTCCTTGGGAATTGACAGCCAGACGACTGTGAGCGGGTGGTGGACAACGGTTTATCTGGGGTGCTAATCATTGGCCATTCGGTCTCGTGCTTTTTGGGCTGTTTCTGAGCGCTCTCAAAAAGGACCCAGGAGGTGACCGGTGAATATTGAATGCTAGGGCTGACAGTTGTGACTTCGGGTAGTGCAAGCGTGTGTCGAAATCGAGGGAAAAATAAATCCTACGGTATGGTCGTACACTTCCAGCCGTTCCCATCAGATGACTCCCTCAGTTCTTCAAGCGGCTACAGCCGGCACACGGACGATCGCGGGTAAGTGAGATCTTCCGCGGTTTATGGGTTCACCCACAGTGTAACAGTTGCGCTTCAGGGTCCTTGGAGGCGCGAAACAATCAGTGAAACGTCAGTATTGGTCCAATTATCTGTATCAGCCCTTCTGATGATAATGATGGCGTCTGGGTCACTGAAGGATTCGTCATGCATTCCGACTATGTTCACGCCTCCCCGTTCGCGACGTATGAGACCATAGGATATTCACTACTCATTCTTGTGGCGACCAACTCGTGTAGCGCGTCCGGAATCCCCGGGACTTTCATGCATTAGATTGCTCTCCGAGTCTGTTCTGAGGCAACTGCATGGTCCATTGTCTGATGACTGTGGATGGTTGGTCACCAGGCATATGATTGGCGGGTAATCTCCTATTCCTCGCGGGTACACGGCCAATTGGACGAGTCGACGTTGGGTGAGGACATCACCTGAGATCGAGGCTCTCGCGGGATTGATATCCGTAGACACACAACTTACTGAAATTCGGTATCACTCGAGATTACAGAAATCTACCATAATCCCGCCAACTACCCTTGGGATATCCCCCTCCCCTTACGACGACAATACAGTCAATTGGAAGAGAAATAAACATTGAATTCTTTCTAGCGATTTTTGCTATGGCATACAAGTACTCTGGTCGATCCTACTGGCGCCCCGTCGAGTTGGCGGAGAGGACGGGCCGTTAACCGGTTCTCACGCTCGGTGGAAGTCAATCTCAAGTCGTCTTCGAATGTTGCTAAGTTACGAGTGCCAATGATAATCGATAAACGTTAAACGATCAATGACACGCGCAACACTGATATGGAGCACCCATACGGTATACGGCTGGAATTTCATAGGAGCTTCTGGTGGGACTTGGAGTGCTATAAAGGCCTGGAGATGTAGACCCTTCATTCCTCAGCCGCTGTGCGACTGATCATCCTCTTCCCCTTCACGTCTTCTTTGTGCCTGGTGTCGTTTTTCTCTACATTATTACCCCGACCTAGATCTTCACGACCGCCATGCAATTCAAACTCATCGCTCTCTTGACTCTTGTCGCTGCTTCCGTCAATGGTGCCGTCCTTGACAAACGTAGCGGTGAGCTTGGTCCATGCTCCATCTACTGGTCCACGTAGCTCTGATACCCGATTTTCAGGGTCCTGCCATTGTGGGCCGGGCAGACACTACACCGGTGTCGACACCCAGTCCGCAATTAACCAGGGACGAACTGGTCGCACCTTTGGCCGGTATGTTACCTATCTCGGCGCAGTTACCTGGTTTCTCATCGAGTCTCTTCCAGCAACAAATATGCCCATGCGTTCCACGCCTTAGATGTCGCTATCAACTTTATTAGATGCACACCTCCGTTCCTAATCGAGTTCCCTCTCGTCGCGGGAGGTGTGTACTCAGGAGGCGACCCTGGTCTTGATCGTGTTGTGTATGAGTATGTGATCCCTGTCTCCCTCGGTGATGACCTCAGCACTCATTTCCTCGTCAGCGTTTCCGGTACCTTCTGCGGTTGCATAACCCACAGCGGAGCTGTCGGGAACGGGTTCCAACACTGTGTATAAGTTATGAATTATTTATTAGGGTAATTATGTATCAGAATAGCCCCAATGACGTGTGGATGAACTAGACTCGTTCCCGTGTTCTGAAATGCTGCGTGCTAAATCCAACTGCGTGAGTCGGCCGGGGTACAACGAGAAAACGCACAGCCCATAGTGGCTTGCCATGCCGCCGATGACCTCAAGCGCCGGCACGGTGATTTAGATGACATCTTCCTGCAGCACGTGATGAGAAACTTACCTCCCAGTCACCTGATCGAGACCATAGTCCATCCAAATTCGGTGAGCCATGGGTTAGCTTTACATCCAGGCTTGTTCCTGACGCTCGTCATCCCGCTACAACACATCCCCTCCCATCGCTGGACCATGCAGTCTCACAAAAATATCGTGACGAACACTAATTCGAACCACAACCGGAGGCGCAAACCGTGGCGTCAGCCACACAAGGAACCCGTCGTAGTAAACCCACCAGCCGTCAGCGTTCAACCCGAAGACTGGGGCTCTACCGCGGACCCGTGGCCCGGAACGATTGGTGAGCGATTTGTCGTAGGGTTATCTTTGACGTACTCTTACGTAGTTTCGGTGGCATTAGATGAGTCCGATGTCAGTAAGGAAATTATATCCGTGTGGCGCCAGAACGTCTTCGCTGCGGAGAACGGTGGCCAGTTGCAGAAGATGGAGGACTTGTACAACCGCCTCGATAGGGAGCGGGAGAGGTGGAATGAGCGCTTGAATAACCCTTTAACATGGGGTTGGGGTGCCGGACAACCGGATGAGTTAAATGATTGGGCCAGGGAAACGAAGGTCACCGTCTCCCCCGGCTGGGGCGATTACAACCCTGACGACTTCGATAACTGGGCCGACGACCCCGTTTGTGAACACACCCACTGGCATGGCCGTCAACAAGCTAACAGCGACAAGACGCCGGACGGCGTTCCTAATACACGAAACCCCGAACAAACTTCACTTCCGAACCTGGTTTCTAGTTATGCGGACAAGTTGAAAGCAGATGGCCGTGAACGAAGTTATGCCTTTGCTCAGGTAATACCCTTCTCGGTCTCGATCGATCATCCTGACTGCTAATCTGGCCTCTGTTCAGTTGCCTGTCGAAGCCAAAGCTGAGAAGATCAGAGAATTTGCACATCAGTTGAAAGGGTCCAAGAAGCACTAATAGTACTACGAACCCTGTTCTCATATGCCCCCCTCATTCCCACATGCATGTCACCCTTTACATTGTACTTTTAGCGCACACACAATTCCATTGCTTCAGGTTAGGTATTTGAATACAATTGATGAAGGACACTGTCTCGGGGCATTCGGGGAACGAGTAAGGAGGACATCGTGTCCGCGGATATTGAAGGATAGATCATTGTGGGGGTCGCAGACAATTCACCGTCAGAATTTAGTGTATTTCCGTACTCCACGTCGTCTACGAGTGGACATGGCTTCGAAATACTCTGCGCACAGAATACCCTCTGCGACGGCACCTCAATTCGAGCCTTCAATGCTCAATACCAACACACTGTTATGGGACCTGCTTGCTGTCCTTGACCGCGAGGGCCTTAAGCACCGGACAAGGTTGTGGGCCGTCCTTAGCGGCGGGCAGCAGTAGAGGAAGCAAGCGGATGTTTTTTTTTCTTTCAAAATGGGAGTTCCATAGGAGAGACCGGAAAGTTCCCCACTTCTTTCCGAACCCTCCCCCCAATGACGGGACGTCGAACGGTATCGAGGGGGTATGGTGCTGTAGGACAGGGAGAGTTTTTGAGAACACGGAAGGGAGGCACGGCGGTGTGGGAGCCCGGAATCCACCGGTGCACAAGATAGACGATTTCGAGTAACGTGGAGATTGCGGGACGTTAAGCGGCTGACCAAGCCTCGTGATAGGACGGTACTTGCCCCTAAGCCCGGTGTGGACGCTTGCGAGACTGAGGAATGCGACATGACAAAACAGGACCAGCAGGACCAGAGATTAGGAGAAGTGGCGAAGGTTAAATGCATGAGAATATCGCAGAATCGGGGGTCGTGGGATTAGCGTAGCCCTTGGCGGAGATACGTCGATCTACCAGGCTGGGAGGGCAGAGACCAAGAAACGTTATGATATTGCCTTCCATTCGGATCGTGACACCACCTCAAAGGATGAGAACCTCATCTGGTGTAGACAATCCAAGAATTGCTGTAGAATGTATACAGCAGTCGTTGATGTCAGGGTGACGTCAAAGCGTGATGCCTTGGGTGGGTCAAGATGAAGCCGCACAAGAAACGGGTCCACACAGGTGGCCTCCAGAGCGTGGGGGAAGGAGGGCGGAACGCCAACGCGTTTGGGATACTCCGAGAAGCCCTAGGATCGAAGTGTCTGGATGAGAACGAGAAGATCCTGGGGGAGTCGATTTATCGGAACGGCTGCATTTTCCAGTGTGCGAACGGCCGAAAGGGCGAGTTGCAACTAGCCTGCAAAACAGCAGTGGTCCTGGTCATTCAGGGTCAGGAACAGGGTGAGACATGGGGCTTTGGGCCGGGAAACGCGCCTGTGTCTCGAGTCGTGGATGTACTATGCTGGTCGTCGGGTTGTGCAAGCCGTGGCGATGGGGCAAATTCTTACTGAGGAAAGATAGAGTGGGTGTACGGCCCATGGTTAGTGATGGTTTGTAAGGCACTGCCGGACACGCCATCCGCAGCCCCCCGGTGGAGTGCACGGTGCACCGCCAATCGCAAAGCTCCAGATATAAAACCAAGAGAGACAACTCCGGACACTTCCACACAAGTTACAACTCTCATCCACTCTACCATGCAATCCGAACGATATCCTTTACCTTTTGGCTGGATCAAAGAATTTGATCAGACTTCAGGCCGTTCGTTCTACGTACGCTCCTACTTTTTAACCATTTACCGCGTTATCGCATTCTAATCTCTGTTCTCCTCGATAGGTCGACACCAAGGCTAATCCTCCTCGAAGCATCTGGACACATCCCTACGAGGATGAAGAGTATCTCAAGGCTCACCCAGATGTCCGAGAGAAGCTCGACACTGGTCGCTTCGGGGGTTCAGACTCAAATCTCCTCCCACCCTCTTTTGAAGAAAGCCAACGACGCCATTCCTCTTCTTCGAGTCAGCCTCAGGCCACTACGACATCTACTGCTGGTTCAAGTGGACGGAAGCATCGCGGGCCCTTAGGGATGCTCAAAGACCAAGTTTTTGGATCCAAAGAAGAGCGCAAGGCCGAGAAAAAGAGGAAGGAAGAGGTAATCCGCTATACTCTCATCCAACTGCGGGCTGGTCCTAACTCCTTATACAGGATCGTGCTCGTAAGGAAGCGCAGCGACAGCATATTCAACAGACGAATATGGCTCGTCAACAGTTCTACGCAGATCAACCCCATTACAGCTACGGCCCCGCGACAGGTGCTGTTCCATACGGTAGTGGGTATGGGTCCCACAATCGCAGACCAGGTGGGGGCATAGGTCTAGGTCTTCCATTGCTCGGTGGTCTCGCTGGTGGTCTGTTATTGGGTGAATTGCTTGACAACGATTTCGGAGGCTACGGCGGTGGAGGCTTTGGAGGTTTTGATGGAGGTTTTGGTGACTTTGGTGGCGGTTTCTAAAACTTCGATATCCCTTCCCCCACCGGCCTTTAACTGATTTTCTTTCGCACACGTTTATTGTGACTGGACTCTATCTTTGTTTCTCGTTATGACTCTGTAGCATAGACACTGTCTTGAATGCTTTTGCACTTGTATCCTTACGACGTGACACACGTTCACTTTAATTTTCTATGATGCGTCGATCTCCGTCTTGACTGTCTCGTCTCATCTTCAGTTGACCCGGAGATGCCTCCGACGCTTCCGGCGTCGCTCAGCCCACACATATGCATCGTATCTTCCCCAGACGTGGAGGTCGCCTTGAGATCTGGGGCTCTGCCATCTCTTCCTCAAATCCTCCAATCGTTCTCTCCAGTCAGCTCAGGTAAGGTAACCGCACCAAGATATCATGTTCACAAACCGATAATTGCAAACTACGTATTCGCACTTCGTGTATTCCCCGGACAGTCACGGCTAGAACCTCAACTCTCATTCAACATCCTCAATTCGCGCTCAGGTTCTCCGATCTAGCTGAAATCGAGGAAGCGTGTCGGGAAGACGAAGAGGAACGGGCAAACAGGACAATCGACTGGATAAGTTCACGTGTCAGTGAGAAAGCCGCGAAATGGGTCGAGATTATGAACCGAACTCGGTCGGAGGGCGTAACAACACCGTGGTGGGAGGAGCTGAAGAAATGTGCCGAGGGGAATGTTGTGCCCTCAAGAACTGAAGGATGGAACCATCCCGTCGCAAGTGAGTAATAACCGCAGTTCGCCCGTCCATCGCATGCGCCGGTGGGTTGACCTCAGACCCCAGTTATCTTTGCTGTGTCCACGATAGCTGCGAATCCACTTCAGGCCCTCCAGGATTTACACGCAAGACAGATCGACTTGCCGCCATGGGTAGACCCCACATATCTTCGTTGTACACTCATTATCCAATGCGGGACTTCATCACTCTCAGACCCAATGTATGTGTGCTCCACTAAGATGTGGATCTTGGGAGGCTGAACTTCAGCTATGCCAGCACAGAATCGCTCTTTAATGCTGTTAAGAAGCAATATAACAACAGTCACCTCCTCAAACTCACCCTCCCCAGTCCTCCGCCCTCAGGTGTACCGTCACCTGCCCTTCTCCCTCAACTACCCAATAACTCAGAAGTCTCTGGACCAGATGCACCTCAACCGCAAACACAGACCGAGTCCTTCACCATTAAAATGATTGAAACGGATTTGGCGTCGACTGCCAAGTTCGTACGGGAACTCGCTGTAGAAAGTCTGATTCCTTGGATGGGAAAGTGGGTTCTAGAGTGGAACGAGGCCGTGAGTCATTCTCCTCGACGGTAGAGCCTGACCAGATATATCTGATGCGTCACACTCGACGTGGGTTTCTAGTATTCGTCGTCTCGAAGACTCCCTTCTCGACTGTTCTCTTCTACTAGACGATTGTTCGGCACAGGATCAATTTCGAACTCTCCCGCCCAAGGCTCCGTTTCACTACCTTCACACGGACACACAGGTTCTACAAGTTCTGTGGCTTCCCTACCCGGGAACACCACTCCACTTGCTCAGCAACGGAGACTTGCGGAGTTCGCGACTATCCTTGGCGACTACAAACTTGCCATTCCCATATGGGAGGTCGTCAGAAAGGAAGGAAAGGGTGGTTCTGTAAGCGTCGACGCGTCTCGCCGTTTTGTTTGAGACTCACTGATCGTAAATGTTAGGAAATTCTCCCATTATTGCTCACTGCTAGTCCCGCCGTGGGTTTGCACGCCAAACACGCGATCGGGAGCATCAGCACCAGTTATCCAGCGTCAATGCTGGTCACCGCGCTAGTATATACGGTGCGCTGGGATGTGGGAATCACCAAACAGGACTTCCTCAGCAGAGAGCTAGAGGGTGAGCGGTGGCTGGTTTGGGCTGCGGGTTCTGTGCGTTTCTTTCCTGCATGGTATAGGCTCTCGAAGGTTTCTGATGCGCGCAAGGCTGTTTTATCCCCCAGGCCGAAGAAGCGCCTGCAGCGTTATTACTCGCGCACGCGGCGCAGTTGAGCGTAATCAAAGGTGCCCGTAGAAGAGCGGCACTTTGGTTCCTCTTTGCAGCTAACAGACTCGAGAAATGCGGCATCGTAAGTGTACCCGAAACTCTTGCCTCGCTCTTCTTGATTCACCCGTTTCACTAGAAACCCTTGACGACTTACTTTCTGAGAAGGGCACAGATGATGTATGAGTCGCCAATAGAGAAGGAACTCTCGCCATCTTTTTGGGAAAGTGAGGATAAATCTCCAAAAGATTGGAAAGGGTTTGAAGGGATTGTTCCTGGAATCGAGCATGCACTTGGTAGGAAATTTTCCACCAATCCACGCTTTAGCTAACTTCGAAGGATAGGACGGCTCTTATATACCACCGGGGACGTCGAAGCTGCCGTGAAGTTATTTCTGGGTCTTCTGAAAGGGGTCTCATCAGCCTCACCATCGTTATCGCTACCTGGGCCTTTTGTGGGACCGAATGGGGCGGTGGTGGCTCTTCCGACGCAAGAAGCACAGGTCAACTTGGACAAGATATTCCTCGAAGATTTTCGCGTTGCCTTTAGCGTGAGTCGTTTTCCCAGCATTCTCAGAATTTTTCTAAGCTGCCCCGACGACCCGTGCAGCATTGGGTGGATACTGCGGGTGCGAAAGTGGATCTGGCGTCCTTCCGCCTCCCTATCACCTTCTGCAAACCCAAGTTGACCAAGTTACGCCTTCGGGATGACCAGTCGGGAGACGACAAGGGGGAATGGGAAGAGCGGGAACGTGAGTGGACGGGATTCTGGCGAGCAAGAGGGGGGAAGGAGAAGTTGGATAACAGGCGGAGAGGGGTTGTCAACGGTATGAATGGCTTCTCATACCGACGGTCCTGTCTTTGATCGCCTTACACTCGCTTCTAGAGGCTATTTGGGCGGACTTCGTGCTGAAGAATCCACTCCAGGTTGACGTGGAGTTGACGGATTTGACCGTAGTGGTGAAAGAGGCTGGGAAAACCCAGGTCAGCAAACCTCAAGAAGGCTTGGTGGAGGTCGAAGAGATTGACAGAATATCTTTGGCTCCTGGAGAGCAACGTACAGTAAGCATGTTTCTTGGTTTCGTTTCGCTCGGGCTGGTTTTAATCACACACCGAACGCTAGATCCCAATCTCCATTAGATCTCTTCGACCAACGAGACTGGTGCTCACAGAGCTCACCTATAAATTCTTTGCCTCAATCCCTTGCTCAGAGCCCCTTGGTACTCGTGGGCGACGACTCAACGACACTATCGTCCAAAGACAGAATATGACTTACGCTCCAGATGTATTCATCGAGGTTGAGACTGAGGAATGCAGGCAACGTCTAGACACTAGCTTCGTGGAGGATAAGCAAGTCGCGTTGATCCAGGGTGAGAGGAAGCGATTAGAGTTGTGGATTAACAATACGGGGGTGGAGGATGTGAACGAGGTTTGGATGGTCTCTGGACCGGAAAATGTGGTGTGGGTAGAAAAGTCTGCTGCTGAGAAGCCAACAGGTGAGACCTTGACGATCGAAACGAACGAAGCTAATATGCCATTTAGGTTCGAGCGAGGAGGTTTTCCAGTCACCGAACAGTGTCTCGAACCCTACGCCCTCACCGATACGAATCGAGGATTACACCGGGTTGGGGGTATTGAAACCCGAAGGATACTTCAGACTTCCGATCGTATATCATGCGGATAGGGTGGAGGATAGTAACATCTGTTTGATGTTCGTTTACCGTCTGGTACGTACGGTTCTCCCGGCTGGGAGATGGGGCACTGACGTAGCTCCCGCGCGAAGGACGATGGGGGGTTTAGATCGGCACGGGCGTCGCTTTCTGTTCAAGTCCAGCCGGCCTTCGAGATTTCAATCTCATCAAAACCGGGGAGGGGTGGTGACACGGAGTTCTCGTTGAGTCTGGAGGTAGAGAACACGACTCCATCGACCTCATTGAAGATCTCGCAAATATCTACCATGAGTCCATCATGGACATGCCACTGCCCCACGGACGGGTTTATGTAGGTTTTCTCACCGATTAGAAAATCTGAGTGGGTAGCTGATGATGTCATTTCAAGCGTTGATCTACCTCCGAGTCAGATAGTCTGTGTGGGGCTCGGCGTGAGACGATGGGAAAACGGTGCAGAAGGCATTGAAGACACGAGGCAGTTCGTCAGGCGGAAAATTGGGGTGGTGTTGCGCGGGGAAGAGATCGACCCTTCGGAGCCTCCGCCATTAGAGGTCTCATGCTCTCATTTCTCTGGCGTAAGTCTATGCCCAAGTCTTGATGTTCAGACCGTCGCTAATGGAAGATTTGTCATAGCCGGATCCGACCCTCACATTCGACTCGGAAGACATCTCGTATCTCGTTCGGCAGAACAAACGAAAGCTCGTCCGGCAATCACTCTCGAGGACGTATCCGAGCATACCGAGCGCATCTCACCAGACGGTTTTCCCGTTATACAACCCCGCCTCTCTAGATATGCTCGTGTTCTGGGAGGTACCGTCTCAGAAACGGGCTGGACACATTTTGGTGTCTGGGTTGACTTTGGGAGCGGAGCACGGGGATTTGAGAGGTATAATCGAGGAAGCGGAGAGCGCCAAGGTGAAGAGGAGCATGTATGCGGAGACGCAGAAGGAGAAGATGGAGGTCATGCAGGCTGTGAAGGGTGGAGAATGGAATGTGAATTCGAACCCGGTGGTGGTTAGCGTCAAGTATGAGTTGGTGGTCGAGCATGATTTCGAGTCGGGGTGAGTGGGCTTTGTTGGGTGGAGCTTCTCACATATTGGCGATGGGGACTGAACTTTCTCTCTGTATCTAGGTCGTGCAGCGTCCCAGTGACGTTCGTTATCTCAAATTGTTCGTTAACCCATCCGGCAAAATTCGTCTTCCGGTTACCATCCTCTGAAAGCAAGAAGGGTTCTTCGTCGTGAGTTCTACCTCTTCCTCCGCTCGTCACCGAAACCGCTGATGAAATGCATACAGGCACATCCTCTCACCGCAATACACCGGTCGACGGACGTTCCGCGGGTTGGTAGAACGATCTCAAACGAGGGAACTTCACGCGAAGATGTGGATCTATCGTCCGGGGACGTACAGTCTCGATGGCTGGGTTGTGGAAAGCGAAGTCGGAGATCGACAAGAGGACGGGACGTGGAAGACGAGACATCGGTATTCGTCTCAGCTGGGTCAGCAGCATCAAGTCAATAGTGGGATTTCTTGCGTCACCGTTCGGAGTGTATCCAAGTCTGCATGAATGTTCCGTCGAGTGGGAGATGCTTTGCCGCTCTCCTCAACGAGGCAGGATGGTTGTATATAGTTTTACTTGATTTTGATTGAGGAAGAGCAGGTTCTTGGATCATTCTTTCGCGTGACTGCAACATGGAGAGGCGGGGTACAAGGCGATAGAAGCAATACAATACGTCGAACAGCAGGAAGGTGGCAAGGCCGAAGACCGCGAGAAAGAGCAAGAAAGGTGAGGGAAGGTGGACAAGTTGAAATGGACGACTAGAGAATAGTCGAAGGAGAGAGATGAATGACCCTGATGAATATTAGGTGACGCCTCTATTCCTTCTTGACTTCCTTCTTCTGGGCGGCGAGTGCAGCTTTAATCGCAGCGGTATTGAAGAAAAGCTGGGTTTGAGATGAAGTTAGCGGAATAGAATTCGGACAATAATTGGAGTTGGAGAGGACCCTTACCCCAGTGCAGAATTGGACCAAATTGAAGAACGGAACTTCAAACTACACCAAAAGAAAGCTCAGCAAAACAAACAAAACAAACAAACGCCCAGACAATGGCAGAGTGGAACGAGAAACCCACACGTACCTCAGGTGGCAAGAACGTCTGAGCGAACACGATAGCGGTCGGACTCGTAATCCACGTAACACCCAAAACCGGTGCGAACCCCCTCTTCACGACCCTCAAAATAGCTTCTTTTGTCCTCGCACCCTCGACCATTGCGCTGTTCGTCAAAAACACCGCGATCTGAATTGGAGCGATGACGAGCAAACTCGTAGCCAACATCCCAAGCTTCGCAGCCGGTCCAGAGCGTCCGGCGAAGAACTTGTGCATGGTTTTGACTAATACATGACCTAAGGGAGCTGAGACGAGGAACCCGAATAAGCCCATTTTGAAGGCTTTCGCGTTCACTTTTGATACCGCGAGGAGGTGCTCGAGTGGACCGGCGGATGGGTGGACTTTGCGAGTTGGTACCCCTGCGAGATGTCGCGCGAGGACTTCTTGGAGGAAACCCAGAACACCTTTGGGAGCACATGAGAGAGTGCGTTTTAGCTTGCGAGGCTGGGCGGGGTTGCCGAGTTGTCAGACGTACCAGCTGTGATGGCCTTTGTCCTCAACTCGTGGTTCTTGAGTTGATACAAATAAACCTGCATGAGACGACTGGTCTGGGCGGCCTTGAGAGACATTAGGGTATTGGTGTCACGGCGGTCGGTCGTGGAGGGAGAGGGAGAAAGAGAGTGAGGATCTGAGAAGGGAACGAAGCGGGGGTCCGCGCCGCGGTCTCTGGGTATAATGCATGATGTGACTTCGTCTTCACGGCAATCAGATGATCGAAATGTTCCCTCCCTCTCTCAGGACTATCAAGATGCAACGCGCATTAGTCTATGGATTAAAGGGAGGTATGTGCCGTTGCTCATAAGTTACGCCGCTGTAGTGCGACTCTACTCTCCGAAAAAGAGCTACCTCTTGACAAGCATTGAGGTATCCTCATCCCAAGCAAGGGAAAAGAGAGCATCACTTTTGCACCCAAACCTTGACATAGTCCGCAAACGAAACCATGCACACCGTCTGCCAGATACCAAGGCCAATACGAGGAGTGACACCGCGGTAGAGACCCTTGATGCCGTTCTCCTTGTAGATGAAGGCGAGAGTATTGAGGATCGTCAACTTGGCAGGTCGGTTCGAGTTGGCAGCAGCCTTGGACATCGATTGCATCTGGAGAGTTGATCCACGGGTTTTAGCTGATCGTTCCTCACTCAAATTCCAAAGCAACTCACCTCAACGCGGACAACTTCAATAGGTTGATTCCAAGTAGCCAAAGCACCACCAATAGTAGAAGCGGCAATCTTCTCCAACGCACTCAACTTGTCACTTTCAGACTTGCCCTGAGCCTTCCTGATGGACGATTCGGCAAGGCGCGCAAAACCCATACTAAAACGAGAGTTAGACACGAGATATCTCCTCCAACGTGATCACAACGAACCGAGAGCCCCAATTGGTACATTGGCGCACCGCGACGGCATTTACGCCCTTATTGATACCCCGAATACCCTCCCGACGGTAGATATCAGCGAACACAGCCCAGGTCGATGGGGGCTTTACACCAGCCGCAGCTTGCTTGTGACGCGTAATTTCAGCAGTCTTCATACACGTACAGAAACCTTACAACGAACAGCGGTCAGCATACAAAGCGCACCAGACTTGGGGAGTATGTGATGCTCAGGAGACATGGGTTAGATTGTGAGACATGCAGCATCGTGAACAAGATCACTAGCCGACCCAACGAACGCAGGTTCGGATCATCACAGAATGATGCACCCACAAAGGGCATCAAAGTGCTATCATTTGGAATTAGACGGACTCACCCATGGTAGCGTAAGCCTGGACGATACCGCCACCCATACCACCGAGCAAACCGGCGGCAGCAGGGTTGACTCCCATGGCTGTAGTTGCAGACTCAATTTCGGAGGCAGTGAACAAAAGGACTGCGCCCTTGGTTGAGGCTTCAATCCAGGCCTGTGATGATCAAATGATGTCAGTTAGAGGTCGAAGGTAAATCAGATGGGGAAAGGCACGATTACATACCCAAGGGATCAGTCCCTGGTAGAAACCCGCAACACCTCCTCGAGCCCAAACGGATTGAACGGCTTGGAACATCGTCTGAGACCTGTTGGCGGCCATTTGGGTCTTGAGAACCTCTAGTGGTTGACCCAATGTCGTGACTTCCTGTGAACTCATGTCCTTCAACAACAAGAAAAGAGACAATATTCAAGGCAACACTCACAAACTACATATTAAACCGCGCCGGACCGCATGCAATGTTTAGCAAAAGTAACCTGCGCTGTATAAGATGCAATTACCATGTTCATGATACCACCTATGCGCAGACAATGGATAAGTACCAAGTCCGCACGGGTCGCGTCGAAACAATGGGTTAGGCATACCGACGGCAATGTTGGACCAGCTGACACCTTTCTGACCAGGTTCGCGTTGAACGCCCATGGCGAATCGTTAGGTATGAAGGAGGGGGGTATGGAAAGAGACAAGGAGATGATTGGGGAGAGAGAGGAACAAGGAAAGAGACCGATCGAAGACAGAGCGGCTCTATGAGTCGTCCGCTGCCCCACCAAAGAGATCCCTTGCCTCTTAAGATCCGCAAATCATTCGACCCTCAATCGATTTCTCGTCTCGATTTACAATTGGCCAATCCGTATTTCCGCACGAACGAGTAAGATAAGAGGTGGCAGTGAGAAAAGAGTTGCTAAGTGAGACTTATACTACAGTGAACGGTGGAGGGAGGGTATGAGAGTGAGAGTGACTGCATAAAGTGCTAATTCCAGAGTGAAAGGGAACGAAGGAGAGATCGGTCACACCCACAGCAACTATAGGTCAGCTTTTGGTTTATGAAAACCAGACCGAATCCATGAGGCACCCTCTATCCTCCGGCCTCCAATGTGTCCAGTTCCGCTTGAAGTCTATCAAACGGGATGTCGGTAAGCGAGAGTTTAATTGGGAAAACGGGCAAGGCAACACGGGCGCAACCGAAAGGCGAAGGTAATGGAAAAATAACAACGGCGGTAATAATGATAGCAATAGGTTAACCAATGACAATGGAGCACAGAAGAGTGAGGGGATAAGAAAACCCTCATAACACATCAAAGTAGGAAGACACGAGAAATACGAAAGCCAATAAAAATGAGAGAGGAGATATCCCTCAGAAATAAATCAAAGCAAGAGCGAGCATGCCTCCGAGGAAACTCTTAAACCCAAACAACCTCACATACCTGGTGATCGTATCATTCGCCTCCTCTTGCTCCTGTTCCAGATACGAAATCTCCATAGCCTTCCGTGAAACTTCCGACTCGAGCTCCTTGGTCTTGTTATTCACAGCTTCAAGTTCCTCCTGCATCTCCTTGAGTTTCTTCTCATACTCCGCTTGGAGATCGCCCATCTTCAGGTTATGCGCCTCGTGCATCTTCTGAATCTCCTCTTTCGTCACAGTCCCCGACCCGGCGCGCCCATGGCCAAGAGCACGAGTGGCGGCAGGGATAGCGGGTCCCGTGGCAATCGTCGCCTTCAATGTAGCAATCTCGCTCTGCGCGTCCGACAACCTGGTAGTCAAATCCGATTTCTCCTTCTCCGACTGAGCCAGTTCGAATTCGTAAGCTGACTTGAGCTTTGTCACCTCCACCGCGCGTGTCTCCGCAGCCTCCTCGAGGTCTTTCCCGTGTCGGTTCGACATATCCGCAATGGACTCGTTCGTGGCCGCCAAAACCTCCTGAAGAGCTGTCAGGTCCGACCTAGCATCCGCGAGGTCTTTCTTCAACGCGTTCACTTCCACTGTGCGATCGAGGGGAGCAGAAGAGGCGAGAACCTCAGCAGTCGCACGAGCAACCTCCAGCTGAGCTTTGAGCGACTCCAATTCATGCGCAGAGGCAACCAACGTAGCCTTAGACTTAGCGAGGTCGTCTTGCGTCGCTTTGAGCTCGAGCGTGAGTTTTGAAATTTGTTTGCTCAGGTCACCAGTCTGTTCCTCGAGGATGGCTGCGTGTTCAGCTTTAAGGTTGTTGACCGTGCTCTCGTGGAACTGAGTGACTTGCTCGAGAGAAGCAGCCGATTCAGCACGGAGAGCCTGAAGGTCGATACCGTGCTTAACCTGGAGGATGAGGTCAGCATCAGCGAAGACGGGCCAAAACCACCAGGCTCACGTTAGCCTCCTGGAACGCTTCTTGCAACCGCTGTTCGTGCTCTTCCTTGACGATCTTGACCCTGGCAGCGAGGATCTCTCCTTGGTTCTAAGTTACTGGTCAGCACTCGTTAAACAACAATGCAGCAAACCGGCCACCTCGAGCTCATCCTTGATCCTCTGCAGCTCAACGTCGAGCGCATCTAGAGTCGCTTGGTTGGATTGTTCCAAGCTCTGCAATTTGGCGGCGTGCTCATCAGTGACCAATTGCTGCTCACGGCTCGCCTTCTCCAATGCGCAAGAAGTATTGGAAAGTTCACTTTCGAGAGTAGCGAGTTGAGAGAGCAATTTGTCTTGCTCCTGTTGAAGTTCAGCTGCGCGAGCTTCATGCTCCTCCTTGGCCTGGTCTAGCTGCGCCAGAAGACTCTTCTCCCTGCCCTCCAACGCGTCCTCGGATGCAACCTTCGCTTTTGCAAGCTCGTTCTCGAGTCCCTTAGTCTTGGATTCGGCCTTCGACTTCGCATCTTCTGCCTCCTCAACGGCCTCCCTAGCTTCAAGCACCTCAATCTCTAACTCAGAGATTCTGTTGGCCGTATCCTCCTTCTCCATCTTCAAGGTAGCAAGTTCCGTCTCGAGTCTCTCGACCTCTTTCGCCTTCTCCTCGGCGACAGATAGCTTTTGTTGGAGCTCACAGAGAGCGACAGCGTGGGCAGACTTGAGGGCAGATGTCTCAACGTTAATCGCCTCGAGGTCCGCACGAGCTTTGAGCAAAGCTTCGTGCTCGACCACCGCTGCGGCCGCCGCATCCGAAGAGGCGAGCTGGCTAGACATGCGCAGAACTTCCAGCTCGGACCTGGCGGAGGTGATTTCGGATTCCAGAGAGGTTATCCGTGATTGGAGGGTCTTTGCAGATGTTTGCTCAAACTGAAGGTGCTCCATCGATTCGTGCAGCTAGATTCCATTCACACCTTGTCAACACCCGGACCGCATATGATGTGACGAATTGACACACCTCAGCTTTAACGGACTCGAGGAGGGCAGCAGAGTCATCAGCATCTCGCTCGTCCTGAAGGACCTGTAGCATAACCTGTACTTCCTCCAACTGCTGCTCAGCGGCAGCCTTGGCCTGTTCGAGCTCCTCAAGTTTCGCTTGTTTCTCCTGGATATCCGCGAGAGCCGACTCCAGAGAGGATTTAGTTTCCGAGACTTGAGACTCGAGGTCAGCGATTGCTGTCTCCTTCTCCAAAAGAGCCCCGTTCGCGCTATCCAGCTAAGCGAATATACCTTTTAGTCAAGCGGATACAGGCGCGTGGGTTGGTGCACACCTTTTGTTGCAGATCATCATGGGCTTTGCCGGGTGGGTTGCCATTCTCCTTAATCTCCTTCAATGACGACACAGACCCGACACCAGGTGTACGTGACGGCCGCGTGGCTGCCGTGCTGGGGGGAGGTTTTGACACACCGACGGGTGGTTTCGAAATGGATGGGGCCCTCTTGGCAGCCCCTGTGATTGAAGCCCTAGGCCTAACGGAGGGTTTAACGGTGTCGGGATCAGGCGAAGAGACCATCGAAGCCCTCGATGGGGGTTTCGTGATTGTGGGAGCCGGCGGCTTAGAAACCGATGACGAAAGAGTTGGTTTTGTACCAGTGGATGCCGATAATGGTTTCTTGTCGGCTGAAGGTTGGACCTTGGGTGGGACGACGGAGGTCCTGCGGGTGTGGGTGGGGACGGGGGGCTTGGGAGGTGGCATCGCTGCCTTCGTGATGGTGGATGGGGTCTTCTTTACGGGCGAAGCGGTAGAGGAAGGTTTGATACCTGGAGCAGTGACCTTAGACAGGACAGGTTTTATCACACCAGCTCCGACAACCTAAGAGCCCAACAGAATAGATATGCAGCGACAGGTCCCGGAACATCGAGCGGAGGCAAATGGATACAAAGAACCGTTAGCTTAAGTTTATTTCGAGACAAATCATCATGGCCGAGCGAATGGGACGATTACACGTGCCTTTTTTGCAGTAATTGCTGGAGGTTTAGTAACGACGGTTTTGGAGGGGACTTTCTGAGCTGGGGGCTCGTCTTTTGTTTCCTCCTCAACGTGTTCCGCAGGGGGTCCGGTTTCATCAGTGCTTTCGCCTGCAGCATCAGAGGTGGAGACGGGGTGTGGAGAAAGCGTGTCGTCTAAAGGGGACAAGACACCAGGTTCCTCGTGATGTCCGTTGGTCGTGTTGAGGACGTCCACTTCTGGCATGGGGATGGTGCTTGATGAGGTGGTTCGTCGAACGGAATGAAGGCGTGCCAAGCGACCGTCGGAACCTAGGTGTGTGACTATTGTTATGCACTCGTTACGGG
Organism: Thelephora ganbajun; assembly: GCA_014904855.1. Taxonomy (NCBI): domain Eukaryota; kingdom Fungi; phylum Basidiomycota; class Agaricomycetes; order Thelephorales; family Thelephoraceae; genus Thelephora; species Thelephora ganbajun. The sequence continues at coordinate 29,711 of MU117989.1, forward strand.
ACTACAAACCGGTAACAAGTTGATATTATGCTATTGTTACTCGATTACAAAAGAGTAAGGTGGGACTACATTGTTCGCGTTTCCTTTTCGGGGAGGGCGCCACTGGAACTTTAGCCGATCCGTGCAAAGGCAGTGCATCCGGGTGGGGACATATTTAGGTAGTCGGATTTCCAGGCAATTGTTGTACAATGCTTATGAACGCTCAGTCTGAGGAAAACTGGCGAGAAATGTTACGGGTGATTTTGGATAGTGAGTGGGATAAGCGTAGACCCAAAATGTTCGCGCGGGACTGGCAGTCGAGCGAGCAATCAGACCTCTTCATCAGCCAACTCGCTTCACCTCATCGTCGACCTCTCCTCCGGGCCCTCTCGTCCCCTTCCCCGTTTGCTCCTTCAACCTGTACCACCCCTTAGTTTTTTAGAATCCCGAAACGAATCTTTAGGTCTCCCTCGCCCTCGTCGAGCGCTGTGTGTTGAAAGTCCGTTAACGAAATGCAAGCTATTAAATGCAAGTCGTCCCGCCCGCTATCCACTTCCCCAAACTTCACCCAGTTCTGACGTTCCTTTGGCATCTTGTGTGCCATTTTCTTATTCGCACAGGTGTTGTTGTTGGTGATGGTGCGGTTGGAAAGGCAAGTATATCCTCGGACAATTGTGCTCCATTTCCTCGAATCGCCAGCTCACATGGGAATGCCTCAAAATTAGACCTGTCTCTTGATTTCTTATACCACGAATGCATTTCCCGTACGTCTCGCTCCAGTTCATCGCCACCCATTCGCTTGACTCACCGTAACCACAGGGCGAATACATCCCGACAGGTACGCTTCGAATCAATTCAGACGGAGGGTAGATCAATGTCTCTTATTCCCGGTCTTGTTAGTTTTTGACAACTACTCTGCTAATGTGATGGTCGACGGAAAGACGATTTCTCTCGGTCTTTGGGATACCGCCGGACAAGAGGATTACGACAGGCTCCGCCCACTCTCATACCCCCAGACCGACGTGTTCTTGATTTGCTTTTCTCTCGTCAGTCCGCCAAGCTACGAGAACGTCCGGACTAAGGTTCGTTTCCCTTAGTTTCCATGATAGAAACTTCGCGGCTTTAAACGGTGTCTCGTAGTGGCATCCCGAGATCTCGCATCATGCTCCTTCCACATCCATCGTGCTCGTGGGTACGAAACTGGATCTCCGCGAAGACCCGAATACTATTGAAAAGCTGAGGGAAAGGTGATAGATTGCACGCTCGCCCGACGTGCCATTCGTCGATTACTGATGCATGAATTCTCCACGTCTGGCGTTTAGGCGCATGGCACCGATTCAGTACTCGCAAGGCGTGGCAATGGCTAAAGACATTGCAGCTGTCAAGTACTTGGAGTGTTCTGCTCTCACGCAGAAGGGTCTCAAGACCGTGTTCGACGAGGCCATTCGTGCAGTCTGTACGTGACATTCTATTCCTATGGGAAGACGGATTTAACCATTTCCGCAGTGAATCCTCCCGTGCGGGACAAACAGACTCGCAAGAGTGGTAGCAAGTGCATCGTTGCGTGAGAAGATTACCTTTTTGCTATATGTATTAGTCGCGGGGGGGGTACTCTGGCAACATGTCTCATGATATTACAACATTTACGGCTCCTGTTGATGACCTCTCTTCTCTTTCTTCCTACCCTCGTCTTCGTCCTTTTCAACCACAGTGAACATACGTACTACTTTTACTTGTTTCTCTATCTTTTCCTTGCTTTGTTCCGCAAGTGATCTGATGTTGGTATGATGTGCGTGTGCTAGCCGGCAGGCGGTCCTTCCGGCCTTGGCCGTGCACTACTCGGCCCACATTTGTTCCATAACTGGCGTAGCATGAAGATGTGTTATGTGCCTTTGTTCGATAATCAGATACAGCCGCTAGGAGTGGAGGACCCTTTGTTGTTTCCCAGTCGACTCTCGAGTTACTCAGATATCTGCCTGTCAGGTGGCAAGAGTGTCTTTTGACCGCGACTGGCATGTTTGAATTCGACCTGTAGATCCGGAGCATTGGTACGTTGTTCTACACTGGGACGTACTGTCCGCACGGACGAGGCATAGCCAGCCTCGGGACGATGGGACGTGTGAAATGGTTCCTTAAAGTCAGCGTTGTTTCAGACTGGCTTACTGAGTGTTGATCAACATTCTTAGGCCTGGACAACCACGAGTGGCGCACTTCACGTCAAGTCCCCAGCCAGCGAGAGGGGTCGGCGATGTACTCCTTCCGACTTCTGGCCGGTTCCTCACTCCCCAGTGCCCCAGAACTTGTGCAGAGCGGTGCCGAAGGCATGCGTAACAAACAAGGAATGGAGATCATCTGGCGGGTGTCTGATTTTGCCGTGAAGCTCCTGGGAGTGGAAGACGGCGATCCGTGGGCCACATTCAGACGTGTTTCATTGTTTGTCCCCCTGGATGTTACTCATATGAGGCTCTAGAACATGTCTGGGGATTCTAGGAATCCATCAGTCACTGGCTCCACTACTTAGCACTCAGTACTCAAGTACTCACTACTTACCCGACCGCTTCAGCTGAATGTAGTATTTAGTTTCGGCGTCCGGTTAAGGTTGAGAAATCTCGGATAGATCCAGCCCATATATCGGGGTTTGTACACGCCTCTTCCCTGCGAACAATCAGGCTACCGGAGAAGTTGTCAACGCGGCATTCAGGTGTCCGGGAACCTCGGCTACAATACCGCGATGTCTTTGTCCAATTAAATCCAGGAAAAATCGACTGGCATCTCCCACAAGGAGCAGATACAAGGCGTAACTTCCAATCCGCCAGTTGCCCATGAACAATTCTGGCCCTAGTCGATTGGCGTGACAGAAGAAGCGCGGGGCAACGTGATGGTCTGATTTTCATAAACGAAGTTACGACAACGGAATTTTCAAACAAGTAAATTCATGGGTGCTTCCGGTTCCACGTGCCTGGCTGCTGGATTCTCTCCAGCGCCACCAGAGGGAAAAGCTCGGGCAGGTTCTTTGACCGCAACCTCCACCTCGCCGCCTTTACTAGCGGAACACCCACCAACGTCGTCTCTCTTTTCACCTACACTCCTTTCCGACACCCACGCTCTTTCCCAGGCCATCACAAATAGACACGATTTGCATCAGCATCTGTTCCCAACAGATCCCAAACACTGTGGTAGGGGTCAAACTTTTATCTCCGGAGGTAATTTCCCCCTTGGCTATGCCCGCGACCAGGTCCATCCTGGATTGCTGAACACCCTTTCAAACATTGAACTGTACGTCCCTCGCTATTTTTCCCACCTTCTTTCGTTGTTAATTGTTCAATTTGAACCACTAGTAATCATGTCTGGTCCGACCTACTATGAAGTCGTTGAACCTGCAACCCCCATCACCCCGACTTCGACTTCAAGACATCGCCCAGGCCTCTCAATCACCACCAACGCATCCGGGATTGCAGACAGCACAATCAGCTATGGAACCGTCGATGCTCTACAATCCCAACTCGGACACTTCCCCTCGCCTCCTAGCGAATTGCCAACCCCCACAACACCAAAATTCCCCACTTTTCTCATCCCCGTCGTCCCCTTGAAACTCCCCCAAAGGAACCCCCACCCCGATGTTCCAAGCGAATCTTCCCGACCACTGCCCTCGTTACCCCCTCCCATACATTACCCTCCCGAGGAACCAGTTCTCCAAAACGGTGTTCTGCGACAGTTGCGGCGGCGACCGTCATTCAAGACTTACGCTACCAACGGAACGGTCGGCTCCTTATCTCCATTCGATTGGCACGAAGGCTCATCTAGCATCGACGTTGACCCCCATGACAACAGGATGCTTCCAACTTCCTTCATCACTTCCCTCATATCCTCTTCTGAGCATGGAAGCCCTCGTTCTAACCCTGCTCCGATGTCCCCACCACAGAGTTCTGCTCAGCTATTCAGCGGGGGGAACAATTTCGATACGACGAGCTCAGTTTCGGACGCCACATATCCGCCTTGTAACTACCCTCCGCCTTCATCACCGAATATGGTCATTCCCCCGGGCGCAGCGTATTTGGAGTCTTCAGGGCGCTCGTCGAAAACAAGTTCCATGGGAGCGCGAACCTCGGACACTGACCATGATAAGCCCTCGGTTGGCAGTCACACTCCGCTCGTCAACCACGCAAATAGGTACGAACCCATTAAAGAGGATACAATTGGTGAATTGCAGGCTCGAGGAGAAGCTTCGAAACACCTTACGGGCGTCGGCCCCAGCCGGCGGTCTTCACGAGGTCGTAGGCAATCCCTCCTGTCGACACGGACGACCAAGAGCTACGTCTCATCGCTCATTTCCAAGCTGTCCCGAGCTACGAGTAGAAAACAACCCATAACGAAACCCCTGCCGCCCGTACCTGCCATTCCTAGTCAGCTGCGGAACTCGGATTATCAGAAGTTCGAGGAATCAATGCCGTTGCCACAGCTCGTGAATCGTGCGGAGGTATTATCCAGGATGCTAGCGAAAGGTCAAAGACCAGATAGCGACTACTCTCCTTCAAACGCCTATCGGTCCACGCCAACACCAGTGGTGGAAGTTACTTGGAATGGTATCGCGCAGACGCTGGAAGCGTCAAAGTCGAATTGGTCGACCATTCCCGAGGTACCATCTTACGAATATCACTCTGAGGGGAGAATGGCGACTTCGAATCGACCAGTGGGTTTCTGGGAGAGACTCATAACGAGGTTTGGCAAGAAGAGGATCATCGCGATGTTCATCGTGATCGCGGTTCTCCTAATTATCCTCATCGTTCTTCTTGGAGTCCTCCTCAGAAAGAAATCCGTATCAGTGCTTCCAAAGTGCCCCGCCGGAAAAACAGGCACAGATTGCGACATCGGTGTGTGTTTTTGCCGTTGTCTTTAGCAAAAAAAAAAAATAGGTGCCTCTGTAGCCTTGCCCCGTGCTAACTTGACTTTCATTCTTGTTGACCTACAGCTGCGAGTTGCGTGTGTATTGGTGGATCATCGAGCACGTGTGTGGCTCAGGGGTTGCTCGATATGCTTCCAGCAACAAACTCCGCCTTTAACACGAACTTCACGACTCAGGATGTAGCGACCTCGTTGTTCGATGCAATGGGTGTTCCGCCAGATAACAACTGCGCATACCAGGCGATTCTCGTGGATGCCGGCTCAAAACTTCGTGTCGGTGCCTTCCCTGTACGGACGTCGTGGGCTCGATCTGCCCTGCTGTGGCATCTGATCCAGACCACCGACACCTCGGCGATTTCATACATTCGGGCGTTCCTCGAAAAGGCTGATTTTTCCGCCTTGGGATCCGATAGTGCCGTCGACAAGTCTGGTTATCAGATTGCGAGCAGCGGATTCGTGTTTGATTTCGCGAAAATGGCCATCAGGATCGAGAGTGTATCCTGGAAGAGCGATGCCCAACCGTCTGGTGACGAAGTGTCAAAGGTCAAGGACACCCTGAGCGCGGCGCTGGATAAGATGTACTCGAACGCTCTTGGTGAGTTTCGATATTCTATGTGCACGGGGGCAATTCTAAAGTGGGGCTCCGCTTTGCGCAGCTGGATCAACGCAACGTCAAACAGCGCTAACTAAATACTGGAAATCTTCCCTGGGCCAAAAGCCAGAGGATCTCTCACGGTTCCTGGCCATCATCGCGGGGTCTCGCATCATGGTCCCATTTGACGGCACGGCTTCAGTAGCCCACCGGAAGATTGTCGATCTGATGCCAAACGCTACCAACTTTCTGTCTTTCCCGCCTCCCCTCGCATGTTATCCTGGTCTTGACGCCTCCAGCATCACCCAGGTGAACCAGATCGAACAACAGATATTTAGCCTCTCTGTGGCTTCGACCCAATCGGGTTTCGACACCGACTGTTTTGACACGCGACCGATATATGGACGTCTGGACCTACTCCAACTCAGGCTGCCGTTCTATGATTCAAGGCGGAACGCGTCCAGGCAAGGTGTTATGCTCGAACGCTCTGTCAACTCTCGTGCTGTGGTATATAGTGGGGAGTACTTGAGTCCGCTTCCCAGCACATCTTCACCTTCATCATCACCCAACTCGCTCAAGTTCAATCCAAACCCATTGCAGTACGGAACGACAAATCACCTCAACCACGTTATTCTCCAATACTTAAAATCCATTCCTAACATCAACATAGCCATCGCATTCGCGCGGTTCGTGCTCTCTTCTGTTGCCACTCCTCCCGCCGTAGATTCTGCACTCTATAATGCGTTGGATCAAATGCCGACACTGGAGGTCGCTTTGTTCGGGAGCATAGCTCCATCAGATGTATCTTTCATCGCGTCTTCTTTCGCGACACCGTCGGATGGACTATTTTTCGGATCGGACGAGGCGCTACGGGTCCGCTCGTACGCGATCAATACGACGAGGACGAGCGTCGTGTGGACGGAGCAAGCTGGCTCACCCAGGGTTGTGAGAGACTCTTCGTTCGACGATCAGGCGTTCAACTCTGTCTGGGACCCTGCTTTTGCCTACATGCATCTGAACAACAGCGGGGAACAACAAAGTCTTAACGTTAACGTCAAGAACATCACGAGCGCGTTCGGGGCCATCGGAAAATTTGTTGCTTGATGGTGTTTCGTGTAGGATCAATGTCCTGTTTTTTTGTTGCTTGTTGTATCCCGACTTCCCTGCATTTCGGTTTTCTGGCCTGACTCTGTTCTTGCTAACTCTCCCCCACACTCGCTCCTTATATATCCTTACTCACACAAGCACTGTGATGGTCCCCCGCAATTGATTTGCCATTTTAAGGAACCGTGACTTGCCACACCCACCCACCTTTGTCCTTCTTGTACATTTCTTTTCGGTTGCGTTCACCCAACTTTACAACACCGTATAGTAAGCTCTTCTTGATTTGTTCTTGATCTCGGCTTTCTTCCATTCTCCTTTGTCCCCACTGTGTTACTCACTGCTCAGGCGTTATAACGTCATCCATCCACCTTCAGTTCATCATATGCAATCGGAGTATGCTTTGGAATACCAGTAGCGACACGCCGCGACGCTGTGGGCTGTTATTATTAGGCGGAAGCGAACGATAGATGACGAGGATCCTTTACTGATGCGTACGCTCTCGATCATCTGCATCAGCCATCAGCCACGAGACATCTCCATCAGGAGCTGTGCACGCACTACTGGTCGCTCAAACGTACGGGTGGCTGAGACTTTGGATATATGTAACAAAACTATTTGAGTTACCGTAGCGAAATGAAGATCCAAAACACATAGGGTTGGCTGAATTTGATAATTCGTGTGTCACCGTATCAGATCTCCCTTTTCCCTGCATCGCCCATTGGGAACGCACAACGACATCGGAGTCCCAAGGCCGTCTCACGAAAATTCCTCTTGCGTTGCTCATCATAGTACTTACTCCCCGTCATTCCGAAGAGGCGGACCCTGTACCATACAGGCGCGCGTTTACCCCCACACCGACGGCGACACACACATTTCTTAACGACCTTTTTTTTCATCGTGACGAAACCCTGTCTCTCTAAACGATTAGACGATGCCTAAGACGAGCAGTCCCAGTGGATCCCGAGATTCTACGACCGGCCCTGCTCAAGGTACGCTGAAGCGGAACCAGGTGCGTACCTCTCGCCGTCTCCTCCCCCGTTCTGCGTCACTCGAGGTGTAGCTCACTAGAATGTGGTTTCTTCCCTTCCCCCTCCTGTACCCCTTCTCTCCTATAGGCATGTCACCAATGTAGGAAGCGGAAACTGGTGAGAGACCTTGTGAAGGTGGTGGCGTAAAGAAGACCGAGAGCGTACTGACAATCCCCGGTCGGTTACTCTTCATAGAAATGGTAAGCCATTGTTGCCGCCTTCTCGAGAGAAAGTTGTACCCTCGGGTCGGACTTCTTCCTTCCACTTCCCTCATTCCCGCCATGTACCTCCACGACCCTATTCAATCAGTCCTAGCACCCCCCGACGCCCGATGACGGCCCATTTCGGAAATTCGACGGGCGGTCGGAACACCCTCTCGTTCGTTATCGTGGCTGACAGGCCTTATCTCCCAACAGTGATGCGAAAAAACCTTGCTCGACTTGCATAAGGTCACACAACCACGCTGTTGCTCACGCTGGTCCGGATGTAGTGTTGCCACCCTTCCCAGAATGTACATTTGATGAAGGTTAGCACGGCGCCGAGGCTTCGTACCCTGGCATCCCCCATTCATCACTCGATGTGCTGACTTACATTCGGTTTTCGCTAGTGAAAGACCCGGTCTTTCCGAACAATGACACCCCCAAGAGCAAGTACGAAAAGTTAGAGAATAGGATTAGTGAGTCTCACCTTCACCCTCATCTTCCGTGAATGCCGGTTTTGACGTCAGCTGCGTCGGTACAGATGAACTTGAAGCCTTGTTAAGGCAAAAAAACGGCGAGTCAGCTTTGATTAACTCGCCACCTTCGAGAACATCATCAGGAAATACTATGGGCGAGGGGCATGACATATCTCTTCTCACAGGTAACCATCACCGCGCTTCTCACAGATCGTATGCTTGATTTCGCTTACCGTTAGGACCATCTGCAGACGAATTCGGGTTATCAGCAGATATCATCTCTGGCAGCCTCGGACCGACTTCGCTTGTCAGTGACAATGTCATGTTCAGCTCGGCTACCGCGGCTCCGCTTCCCGTTCACCCTATTGGGCTCGGATTGTCGGATTCACCTTCCATGTCTGCGTACATTACGACTGGATCCCCAGGAGCGGACACCAACAACTCCCAGCTCATTTGGAAACAGTCGGCGAACTTGCCTGATCCAGACCTTCTTAAGCACCTGTAATCTATTACGCTCCTCACCACGCAAGGACACCTGGATTCACATTGCTATCATAGGGTTGAGGTCTTCTTCGCTTGTCACCCGCATGCAAATCGACTTTTACACCGATCCACGTTCCTTTTGTGAGCCGGTTATTTCTCCTTGGTTTGCGACGTCTCACTGACTCGTGCGATCTATAGCAACCTCTCGCTACCGCAAACCCATCCAAGCTACCCTCGTGCCGCTCTTTTGCATGCCATTTGCGCCGTGGCCAGCGTTTTCACGCCCGCCGTGTCCAACCCTCGCCTATATGGAACCCGAGGTAACTCAAGGAGTCGGCCTCTGAATTACGCTCCTGGTTTTCTGACCATTACGCTTGTGTTTAGACGAAATCTTTACAATGAAGCGGGGAGGGGGAGATTCACCTTCCATGTTCGCAGGAGAGCAAGCAAAGTGCGCTGCTGAGCAGATTGATCTCTTGACTAACCTTGGAGAAAGTTTGTTGGAGTCGCTGCAAGGTGTGAAACAGTTCGGACTCTGCTTGTATAGCGTCGTGATCGTTGCTCCAAGCTTTGGTTGTTCTAAGTTGGTTCTATTGGATGCATGCCAAATGGGTTGAGGTAAGGCTGCCTCTTGAATTTGTACCTCGGTTCCGCGCGCTAACAAGCAATCGAGGTTTTCATTGCCACTGGCCGGGCTTTGCGCAGTTGCGTTCCTCTGGGGATCAACATTTGTCCACCGTTCCATTCAATCCAGGAATCAACACGGTCTCCGTCTATCTTGCCACCTGCAAACAACGTGATGGAAGATGAGATTAGGAGGAACACGTTTTATTTTTGCTATTTATTGGACAGACAGCAGGGGTTCGCGAATGGATGGGCGATGGCTTTGGGTGGGTGTTAGGAGATTATCGTCACTGCTGTGCAACTGATATGGAACAACGAAAGATGACATGGATATCACCCAACTTCTCCCGTTGCGAGGGGACCAATTTGACCAAGGGGTACGAATTCAGCCAAATCCTCGCTTCCGGGGGAGCGCTAACCCTCCTGGTGATAGATGCTCGTACTCGCGAAGGAGCGGCAGTGGTTCCATGACCCACGTATTTTGCTCACCCATCCTGAGGGCCAGACCGATTCGTTCATTCTGATGGTCAAGGCCTCCATCATCCTTTCGAGGGTCAAGAATTTCAACCTCCGATACCGTGCCCGCTACTTTGCGAAAGATTTGGATTACGTTCCGACCGCAAGCGTACCGATGCGGTTGCAGAATTCGGAGGTGTTGGACCCAAGGTCGACTCCTGCGTTCATGGAGGTGGATAACCTCGTGAGCAGCTTCAGGAGCTCGTTCCCGCCGGACCTGAGGAACCCGATCAGTGGGAACGTTGTGGATGTCCACTTGTTCACGGCTTGCACGATCCCCCACATGTGGGCAACCTTTCCCGATTGTACAGCACACGTTACTCAGAGACGACGGTTGACAGCGCTATGATTGTCCTACATGAGCCCCACGCGGTTTTGCAGGCCACCGGATGCATTTCTGCGACAAGCCTTCTCGTTGCTGCCAGGCAGATCCTTACGTTGATATACTCGATTTGGTCGACAAGCTTCGACTTGGCCCTGCTTGACGTGTTCATCTGTGTATGTTCGGGTTTGTGATATTGACACATCATCGATCCTAACCTTGGGTTGTTTGGGTCTTACAGTTCAGCTGGTACACGTGTGGGAGGATCTTTGCGAAGTTCATCCAGGCTGCTCATGAAGCAAATCGGCCGGATCAAGTCGAAACCCTAAAAACCGAACTTCAGTCCGTCCAATTCGCCTTGGAGAAGATGGGCGAAAGGATCCCAGTAGCCCGTACGTACCCTCGAATCTGGCAATGTCCTTTCATCAATATTCACCGGTGTATCTCGCAGATCGATATTTCACTATGTTATCGGCCATCGCGTCACAGGTGATCAGGGAAACGTCGCAAGTGGTCTCTGAAGAGCCGATTCTCAACGACGTAAGGTTTTACTCTAGCACGGTACCCATTCAGCAGACTGCGGTTCCAAGGTAATCCCGTGTTCCCCTCAATCACCTCATATTTTATTCGCCCGCCTGGCTCTTATCCTCTTCTTCCTGCTATTCTTTGCCTTTGCTATCGCCGATTGCTCCACCCCCTTTATTTATATGAACGAGGACCCATATACTGCGCCTCTCTTGTTTCTTATCTGTTGTTTGTAGTCATATACGTAGAGGATGGGGATGGACATTTAGTACGATGTAGTTTCGTTTAATTAACAGCAACGTTGTAGGGTCGCCTGATGGATTCACAGCCTCGTTCCCGAGGCCTGAGGCTTGAGGTCGCGCGTGGTGGCTGTTTTGTTCACCCAGTTTGAGAGCCACGGCCAAAGAAACGTAATCTGACCTTCCCTTCGAACGCAGCCAGCGCAGGGTCGTGAGCGGTATTACGTAACAACGCCATCTGCGGGCTCTGAGAGGCGGTGTTATTAACACCGAGCTGCCTGACGCCAGGATCTGGGATTGTCCACGCAGAGCATTGAGAGTGACAGCTTTCATTCAATCCCGAAAACTTTTATAACCCCTGCTGCAGCGGATGTTCGTAACGCGACCCTCACACCCGACCACCTCGACTCACATCAGGGCCGTTGACCATCGTTTTGCGTTACCCTGCCGTACGCCATGCCCACCGTGGTGACTCCAGGTTTCACCTCCTCTCAATTACCTTCTACGGCCGGGATAAAACCGGAGTTGGCCTTCCTTGGTCCTAAGGGAACGTACTCGCATCAGGTCAGCAGCACACACCCTCGATAATGATTGAGTTTAGGCGTTCTTATTTTGACGGGCTTGTTCACCGTTTATGTCTTTTGAACTACCTTTCGTGTGGTTTATTCGTCGTATACGCTCGTCGGGAAGTTAGGCGGCTTACGACCGTTTTGGCGAGACCGTACAATATATCGGAAAAACCACCATCGGGGGTGAGTGTTTTCGAACAAACCAATTTTTCTTTGGAAGTGTAACATGAGACTCACGAGAAGTCCTTTTTGCATTCCGCGATTGTCTTCGCATGTCCGTCGGGCCTCATACGCGTGTCTCCTTTGATCAGACGTGTACGAATCTGTACGTTCTGGAGAATGTCCTCTGGGACTTATCCCCCAGGAAAACTCGATCCACGGAATTGTGATCGAGGCCTACGATATCCTCGTAGTACCGGACGTTGGAAGGGAGGTCTTCGTAAGGGGAGAAGTCACGATTAATATACAGCATTGCTTGATTACCCGGGAAGGCGTCGCACTCGAGGATGTGAGGCGTATTCTCAGTCACGAACAGGTACGCACGAGCTTTAATCGCGTGTGCGGCCACACGATGTTAAACTATCAAAACTAACTTCACTCGTTGACCTTGTTATATGATTTACTCCGCCTGTTCGCTCCCCATTGCCCGACGTCTACCAAACCCCCCTACACACAAAAAAATCTACCTGTGCCGGGGCTGTGACTCGGATTTCCTACCCCTTGTCGTGCGCTTTTTTCGCGTTTTGGATTATTGCGTGGCGGCGACCTCGGGGATCCACCTCCTTTCTACTGGTCTGGTCTTTCCTTCGCGTGGAATGCATATTCTCCCCCTCTTGCTCTCCATTCCCCTTGTAGGCGCTCGGGCAGTGTGGTCAATTCATCCGAAGTCACTTGAAAGATGCGGTACTCGTGAAGACGTCCTCTACGGCAGCGGCAGTACAGGCCCTGTTGAGTGACGACCAGGATGGTCGTTCGTCTGCAGCTATCGCCTCCAACGTTTGTGAACGCTTGTTCGATGGCATTCAGGTGCTACAGAGGGGGATTCAGGATGAAGCGTGTGAGTCGTCACTGTTGCCTTGTTCGCATCTGTATTTTTCCTCTTCTCTTTTTCCTGTGCGGTTATTTGTAAAGTCCATGGCTCACTTTCTCCTTCCCGATATCATTTATTCCTAGCAAACTTCACGAGATTTTATATCCTCGCGCGATCAATCGATGGGCAACTCCCGTCAGCCCCCAATCCTTACGGCCCGTGGGCACATCCGAGCTCAAGGAATAAAGGACTACTGCGAATTTTCGAATCGCAAACTCATGATTCACCGTCCGGTCTCGCACACACCCGCCCGGGGGCCAGTAACGGGACACGTAGAGACGGCCTGGCGAGCCTGTTGTCAGTATTGGGTCTACAGATCTGCCGATTGGACCGGCGTCCCATGCTCGGTGCAAAGACATTTGCACACGTGTATATCGTCGAGGTGGATGATAACGACCAATCACCTGGTTCAGCCAACGATTCCCCTACTACCCCGGACTCCGCAGTGGTTGTTGAAGACTTGGAAGCGTATGGCGGGGATGTGACTGATCTGCAGTCGAACAGACCGCTCATGCGATTAGAGGGCGACGGGATGTGGATTTTGAGGTTACGAGAGGCTGCGGAAAGGGTCGTGGAAGCTGGTGGTGACGCTGAAATTCTGGGGTGCTGGTGATGGATCGTGTTGGTACTTTCACTGTGGGAAGCGACGTATAGAATGTCTTGTGTATGAATTGTTGTTGGGGTCCTTGTCATGAGTTACCCTGGATCGCGGGTGAGAGTCGCATGTTTGGAACCTTACGGGTCCTAGGGTTCTCACGATGCTTCTGAAACTTAGCGTGTGAGCCAGCGAAGCCATTGGTGTGTCTAAAAGTTGATCAAGCCGATCGACATTCAACCGTCTGACACAAGAAACGTCGCCCGTGTGTTGCCAGTGAACTCGTGTGCCCTGTCAGATTATGAAAGCAAGTTGGGCGGCGTCGGGCGATATAACGAAGGACAGAACGGGATTAGGGAACGAGCGGTGCCGAGTACCGGAAGATTGGATGGATGTAGTAAGTGTGGGTAAATACTTCCGTATTAGGCTAGGGCGGGACTGGGCGCTGGCATCGGAGTGCGTCACGATTCTCCGCAACTTACTCATCGACCATGGCATTGAATGTTCAGTCTAATCCTTTGACGGGCCCTTCACCACTTCGAGACGTCGTTAGACCTCAATTTCATCAGAACAACTTCACCCAGGAACTTTTTATCAAGAACGAACTTGGTTTGAAGTTAGATAAAGGTATGCACCTCGTGTCTGCCACCCTCAAAGGCCTGTGTGGCTGAACGCGATCGGTTGATTCGAATCATGAAATCGTCTCTTTGGTTGCAGACGATCAGATATGCCGGCTTGCGTTGACACCTACGGGTTGTCCTCTTGGGCCCTTACTATGCCCGCTACGGCACACAACGCCCTCATCCCAAAACTTCCAACCGCCAAAGCAACTGCCTACCCATCCTCGGGACAGAGAGCGTTTGGCGACCGTCTGCAAACACTGGCTGCGTGGACTCTGCAAAAAAGGTGACGCGTGTGAGTTCCTGCACGAGTACAACCTTCGGCGAATGCCAGAATGTTGGTGGTTTGCGAAATACGGGTACTGTTCGGCCGGGGACGAATGTCTGTATGCTCATCCGAAGGAGAGGAGAGTTGAATGTCCAGACTATAACCGAGGCTTCTGCAAGTTAGGTCTGTCTATTCCCACTGGGTCTAGACTTGCGTCATTCTTATTGACTTAACGGTAACCCCGCAGGCCCAACGTGTCCACGGAAACACGTCCGAAGAGTGGCATGTCAGTTGTTCTTAACGGGATTTTGTCCAATGGGCCCGGATTGTCCGCGAGGACAGTAAGTGGCCTAGTCTATCCGCGCTCACGCTATATCCTTAACCCCACGCCCACTCACGATACGAACAGCCCCAAGCCGAATATCCCCCCACTAAACGCTTATGATCCTCCTCCTCCGCCTTCGCCAAGGGATTTGGGACCCCCTCCACCTGGTTACGGTAGGTACGCAGACTTTGACCATGGATCCGGATCAGGGATGCAGCCTGGGGGTGGGCAGCCCCCACGTCGGAACCTGGACGAAGTCATGTGTTTCAAGGTACGATGATTGTCTGCGCGCGGGATTTGCTTCTATTCCAACTGACAATTTCAATTGAATTAAGTGCGGTGAGAAGGGACATTACGCCAACCATTGTACGAACCGTAATAAGCCAGGAAACCGGGGAGGTATTGATAGGACGACCAGGCGGTTCGACGATTGAGGATAGACGGATGGATAAGCCCGTGTGGTCGGTCGGTTTCTTCCGGGCGGTGGTTTTGTCATGACTGCGCGAAGTAGCGTGTATGAAATGAAACGACAACTGGCATACCCCTCGGGTCATGATCGGGTACAAGAACCAGTGGACGGATGACGACCCTGAGCTGGACCAATGCCGGCGGGTGGATCAAAGACGATCGTGAGATATTTATAAAACTTTCGGCCAACCCGGGTGTCAGACGTCCACCTCGAAGAAGTCGTTCAAGCTGTGCCGTGGAAAGTTTCGATAATTGGCTACGAGAAAAACAAAGGGAAATGGAGGAAGATGTACAGCATGTAGTTGCCGGCTCGGTCTCTCACTGTCCGATCCCCTTTCACTCCCTGACCTGGCTCAAGTTTGAGGTGATGTGCTCGCGGTCACGTGGGCCGTGTCCTGAGCCGCAACGGTAACCGCTCACCGCCAGGAGGGTGATGATTTAAAACTCGCGAAATCCGCCGTACCTCGTCGCCCCTCAGGCCTCATCGACATCCTCCGCTGACCCCACTCATTCCCCTCCTCTCATTCTAAATGCCAAAAGCCCAGTCTTCCACCCAATCGTCGCGACCGGCTCTTCGTCGGAATCAGGTACGTATTGCCGTGTCCGACCCCCACCATTTCTCCTGATCTCTCATATCTTTCTGGCTGTGCAGGCTTGTCTTTCTTGTCGGAAAAGAAAACTCGTACGCGCAGTTCTCCTAAATTTGGTCTGGAGCGCACCTGATCGCCGTTTGTCCAAAGAAATGTGACGCTGGTCGCCCTCATTGCACTACCTGTGTGAAGTATGTCCATTGCCGATACGCGCAAGCGTTGCCTCATTCAGCCATATTTCATCCTCACAGGCAGTGGAAAGCTACGATTAGCGTCCCCCCTCCGGTCGGTTTTGCGTCAGTCTCCAGTTTCTCTTTCCGTCTGAATGGTCTCTTGCTTACACAATCTGTAGTCACCCTACCGAGCCACAATGCACATATGACCCAGTCGATGGTCTACCCCTTGCGCCCGACACCGGTCCCTTGGAAAAGATTAAAGCGTTGGAAGAACAGCTCAGTGAGTGGGACGGATCGTTTTTTCTTTCTTTCTTTCCGATTCAGACTCAACACCATTATCCGCGTGTTTAGACCAATTAAGGAATCAACTCCGCGAAACAAATCCCGTAACGGGGCCGTCAACAACACCGAGCATCCGGACACCCGCTGTCCCATCATTGTTTAGTGCCTCCCCAGAACTGAGCCCCGGGGTCATCGTCTTGCCAAACGTCTCACTCGTGGCCACCGGCACCGGAAGTACTCCTGGATCGAGTCCGATCAACAATCAGCCATACCCCATCAAATCCAGTCCTAGTCCACCCCAAGAGTTGCTCGTCGCTGGCTGGAACCCCGATTTACCTTCCCCTGCGATTGTGAACCACCTTATCGACGTATTTTTTAACTGCGACCCATGCGGCTCGAGAATTCTCCACCAGCCATCGTTCCTAGCCGCCATGCAGTTGCCTGCTTACCATTCCAAGTTCCCTCATGTCGCCTTGTTGCACGCGATCGTAAGCGATTGGTCACAAGCTATAAACGGAATCGCTAATCAACCCGCAGTGTGCCTCGGCATCAAGATGGACTTCGAATGCCGCTACCGTAACTCAGGACGGTGTACGTCGAGACAAGTTTGCCGAGTTTCATGCTAGCAAAACGAGACAATACATCGACCGGACAATGGCAAGCGGAAAGGATATCTTTCAGGTCATGCAAGCGTGCATTGTGCTGTCTTGGTATCTTTACCAAGAGGGGCGATGGGTCGAGGTCTGGATATATGCTGGTTTTCAGGCACGTGTCGCTGTTCCATTGCGGTTAAATTACCCCGGCACGTTTTCCGTCCACGCTGTAAACGGACCTGGAGAGTACCTTCCGCCCCCTCAAGACTCTCTGGAACAAGAGATCAGGCGAAGGACGTGGTGGGTGACAATACTTTTTGATCGGACTGTGTCCATTGGCGGTTGGGTACACGCAGTTGGTCAGTCGCTCATCGCTCTCGCCGGGGTACAAAACTTTCAACAGTTGTTTCGACAGATGAACGAGATATTGGTACTGAGCTTCCATTGACTGCGGCGGACTTTGAGTCACAGGTGCGTCGATTCACCTGCGCGGGTATATATTCTATCTTCAAAGTCTGACTGTTTATTGTCACAGCGAAGCGTCCCGGTTAACCCGCAGGATATTTCCCGAGAGGACTTGTTCATTAATCATCCTCCGGGATACATCGACTCCTTTTTGTTGCTCATCAAGGCTATCATGTTGTTTGGTCGGGTGACGGATTACAACGTCCGTAGCAACCTCCGGGCGCCCGCAGTTGTCATGCGGAATCAGAACCCTTTCGTCAAACCCGGTTTCACAGAGCTTGACAAACTGGTTTCTACGGACTTTTTGGAGAATTTCCCGGTAGCTTACAAGCATCTTGGGCTGAACGAGGACGGTTCTATGGACACGGATCTGTATCTAACCCATCTGCTCCCGCATGCGTGAGTATTTTTTACGTCCTTGCTCCTTTTCCTCGTGCAGCCATTTTTTGATCCCGGGTGTTATTTTAATCCGAAATAGCACTGTTATCACGTTGCACAATCCATATGTCGACTTTTCCGACTCACAATCTACGTCGGCATCGAGATGCGTCCACTCTGCGAGGGCCATCCTCACGGCCTATTATCGCTTATACGAGACCTCGCTTGACATTACGAGGTTGCACCCTCTTGTGGTGGTAGGTGTCCAACCCTATCTACTGTCGATGCCTCGCCTATCTTTCTTCTCCCAGATCTGCTGGTACCTGGCTGCTGTCGTGCAGGTCCAGTTGTGTAAGTACTTCATCGAAATTGGCGATGTCTCAAGGGAGACGACCATCTGGGGTGAGATCAACATCCTGAGGTACGCGTTCAGCCTTCCACGATGACCGCCTCTTCCTCGTTCTCTCCCACATCCTTCAGGCGAGATGCTACCCCAACCACCGTCATTGCTGTCTTCACACCGTGTTTTACTCGGCGGCTTTCTTCTTCATGCGAATTAAGTGTGCTTGTGGGTATTCATGATTCCTTTCAATAGATCGGCCATGATGGCATACGGAGAGAGATCCCCAATCGGAAGTGAGCTCATGTACCTTGCTTTCGGCTCGGCGTGATACTGAAACAATATCCAGCGCGGCAGGAAAAGCTTCTGCAGGGCCTCATGTCCGAAATCGTCCGCCTCACTAGTCAGATGCAGCCTCTGGAAGTGGGGGTACCGCTCTACCCCTTCTCAAGGGAGACCGCATTCGACAAACCTTCCCCGTCCGGGGCCCCTCTCCCAAGCGGATCGCCGTTTGAAGATGGAGACGATTCCCCAAACCTCGGGAGCAGCCCAAGAGCTGAGACCGTAAACTCACATTCAGGAATGAACATTCCGGGTGTTGGAGCGAACGGTGACTTGTGGTCGACCAGCCCTGGTGACATGTCTCCATTCTCGGTGGAGATCCACAAAGCTGGAAACACATAAATTTCTCTTAGGCCACCTGGTTGGATCCTCATCTTTTCTTTTTCCGTTACGCGCGGTTCCAACCCCTTACAGGGTTTTCATTGTGCTGTGAGGGTTTTTCGCCTTGTGGTTTTGTGTTTTTGTCGTATCCCTCGGCCGTTAGGCGGGACGGGGTTGTTGACATGTAATCGATCCTTCCCCCTCACTTCCCCCATGTTGTGTTCATTGTACAACTAGTGTTCTCCGTGTTTTTGTATTTGTGGGTTTACCGTCTTTGCTCCTCCCCTCTTCTGCCTGTCTGGATAGTACCCTCAGGTAGTCCACCTTCGCTTTGGAGTTCGCTTTCGAACCTTTAATTTGTGTCATGGGCTCTACACTCTCCTATATACTGTCACCTGCTTGGTTTTACATTAGAAAATCCTTCCATGCCCGCCTTGGGTGGCAGACGGTAAATAGCGATCCGGAACTCTTTACGTTTGTTGTAAGCGTCTATACAAAGCGCGATATTCCTTCCGGTAGTCTACGGACATCCAACCCTGCAAGTCCACCATCCCTAAGCTTCAGTTTCTGTGGTCGATTGCGATTGATGTTTTAGCCGACGGATCATTTAGATGGTTGCGAGTGCTGGCAGGTCGCGGGGACTCGGGAGTCGTGGGATCGAAGGCCCCTATGGAATTCGCAACCCTGTTGGAGGCTCCGGATCTCGGAAAGTGTTCGCTACGATGTCGGAGACCCAATACTCGACAAGTCGGAGGGGAATGAAGGAGGGGGTGTGATCCACGCGCGGGGCGCTCGCTTCAGGCCTGGGAAGCTCTGCGCCTTTCAGCCTCCAACACGGCCTCGAACTGAGCCTCATCAAACGCGCGGGTGTCCCACTGTTTCTGGTTCCTGTCGATTGCGATTGATGAATCAAGATCGGGAGAATCATCGTGATCGTGTGTTCCATCCGCTGTGGCTGCGTCTCCGGTCGAGTTACGAGGACGAGTGGGTGACTGAGATGACGGAGGTAGCGACATTTTGGTCCGTTCGTGGCTCTGTCGTATGAGATCCCAAGAGGAAGCGGAGCCTGCTTTGTTGTTGGCAGCCCGGATTTCGTCCCATTTGCTTGGAGGTCTTTGAACACTCGGTTGGCTGGCCTGATGCGCTAGAAACAGGTATTTTAGGTAAGACCAAATGCACTCAGGGGAAGTGAAGTTAAATGGGATCAATGTGTAAGATTGTTTGGTGTTCATCGCGTTCGTAGGCGCCGGCGGGAACGGGACTGACGCCAGAAATGTGACGTATGGGACTTACTCTGGTTTTGATCTGGTTGCTCCTGGGAAGAAGAGACGGCCCAATCCTCTCCCGGCTCCGTGGTTTCGAGGGGCAATTTGTTGACGTTAGGGTTTTTTGATAGAGCTGTAACGCCAGGCCCGAGAGCAACACCAATGAGCTCCCCCCGTCGTTCTGGAACCCCGTACGGGAAATGTTCCGGACCGCCAAGACGAGCGTTTATGTTTCGTAGGGCTCGGTTGAATCCTGCAGGGTTCTCCAGCGACCGAGCAAACCTGAAGTGGGCAGCCAATTTTCGGTTGAACCCAAAGGTGTAACTGCCGAGGCCTAGGAAAGTGCCTATTGTCACGAGCTTGGTCAAGCTCCATTTTGGCCGAGCGAACCACCGAGAGTACGTGACGGTGCTGAGGAACGCGAGATTCGAGTATAGGAACTGGGGAGCGGGGTTGGTTGTGAGATCGAACGTGCGCGTCAGGACGCAATTGCCCCGAGTGAGGAACATACCGGAAGGTAGCGAGTCTTGTTTGAGAAGAAGGACTGTAGAGAATGTGCGGGGTCACTTCGTCTGTAGGCTGCGTGAACAGGAGAATCTCGCTCGCCTGCGCAAGTTCCATGTCATGATAAGTAATATTTCCGTTCTCGACCTCGGGTCTGAACAGAGTCTCCGTCTTTTCCTTCGAGTTGAAGGTTCCTTCTATCCATCTGAGGGGATACGCTCTTGTCGATTGGTTTGTCTGCGTCGGGGAACGGGAAGTCGCCGCCATTTCGGAGTGACCGAGAGTTGGTTGTGAGAAATGAACGAGACAGGCAGACTCTTGATCTCATCATCACCCTTACGCTTGCCCTCCACCAACTACGACAAGCACGTCGTTTGTTAGCCCACACTCATGAACGTAGCAGGCCACAAGCTAGATGGTGACCTGCCGCCGCCGCCACTTCCGCCAAAGATCGTAGAGGAAAAGTCAACACTGCCGCCAGTGCCGCTCAACACTACCGGCTTGACGCATTCCTCACTAAACCCAAACGGTTTGTACCATTTCACTCTTTCTCTCATCCTGAGTCACCGTTGACTCATTGATTTACCACAGACCTCACCGCGCCAGCGACGCCAACAAGTCCCGGCGGCTTTCGCTCCCAGCCGCCGTCACCGCAACCTGAAGCCAAGTCGAAAAAGACAAACCCGCTGACAGAACTTGTTGAGACGGAAAAAATATATGTTGACCAATTAGCTGGTATTATCAGGGTAATGCCTATCGATGACTTCTATCCGGTATTTCTTCAGCGTGTTGATGGTCGGCGTCTCTGATTCATTCAGAAAGTTGCCTCCGCATGGTCAAGGTCAAATCTGCCGCCTCGAGAGCTGGACCAGATGTTCAGGGCAGTTGAGGCCGTCTACAAGGCAAACCGGGGTTTACTTTCGGTACGCAGGCACATGTTCATCCCAAATCTATCCTGTTTTTAATCGAAACGTATGTTTTCTAGAAGCTGAAGGAGATCGGAACGAGTCCCTCGTCGCCCAAGGCGTTGGGTGATCTCCTCATGCGTTGGGTCGGTGGATATATGCTACCGTCCTGAGCCCTTAATCAATCCCATTTTTCAGGTTGACGATCTCGAACCCCCGTATGCAACGTACTGCAACAAGTATACCACCGGATTTGACACTTGGGAGCCTGTATCCAGTAACTTGAAGTTACCGACAACTTTGGCGACATTCTCTGCCTCGAACCCTCCTCCGTTTCCCCCATCGTCTCAGGCCCACCCATCAGGCCCACCCATGTGGACCTTAGACAGCTTGTTTTTGCTTCCTCATGGTCGGCTAAAGTACTATAAGAAGCTGTATGGGAGGCTGTTGAAAAGCACTGCACCAGGACGAAGCGACCACAAGTTGCTGATTGGTGCTATGGAGAAGTTAGAAAGGTTGCTGGCAACTGTAGAAGGGAGATTCAACGTCAGACTCCAGTCATCTCCGCCTATTGAGACCGTGGACGAAGTTGTAGTTGACATGCAGGACGAACCCCCGCAGTACTCGCCACCCGAGCCCGGGATCCGAGATACACTATTATCAGACGGAACCGACTCCAGGCATGCGAGCACGTCGTAAGTTTTGCATTTCCTTTGAAGAGGGGAGGTTTTTAACCAGCGATTGACCTCTTCAGCAGTGGGGGGGACCGATCTCAGACGACGGCAGCAACATCGGTCGATCGGAACTCTGGACCGACACCACCTGTAACAATTGCTGACATCGAGAGGCGAGTGTCAACTGCAAAGACACTGGATTTGTTTACAATGAACCCAAGGGTAAGGGATGGTCCTCCGGTTTGTGTGAAGCATTAACCATAATCCTATGTCTTTAGGAAACCAAGCTGCAAATTGAAACACCAGGCCTGACATATACCCGTGAAGTGCGAATGTCGTTAGATGTTGCCATCGACTTCACTCCCAAATCTACCGGTCAACCTGTGCGATACCCCCGCGGACATATATTCCTTCTTACGGACCTTTTTCTTATCTGCGAATGGATCCTGCCTTCGGAGAGGGCAGAATACGGAGGCACATCAGATATTTCATTGATCTTCCCTCCCCTCGCCGGCAAACACTTGAAGGTCTCGGATATCCCTGGTTCCGGTGAGTAACGAACTCGCATGGTCCCAAATCCCATCTGAATCCCAGGATAGACACGGCTTTAAGCATTCTAATCCTGAGGAAGGAAACCATGGTCATCAATACCCCTTCACCACAAGTGAAGTTAAAGCTACTAGCAGAATTCCGAGATTGTATCGAGACAGCAGCGAGTCGTAAGTACATACAGATTTGGGTTGTTTTCGTTAATCACAACCAAGTCCTCTAGTTTCTCAGCGGGCCAAAAACATACAACCACCACCTCCTATTCCAAGCCTCCCGCGATCAATCTCCTCACCTCTTCCATCCTCACCACAAAATGGACCACCTCGTCCCGAGTCTGGTGGCCTTGGAGGTCCGCCAACACGTGGACTTTCGCCTAGTCATAGCCTCAGCTCGGATGAGAGGAGGTTTTCACCCCCCGCACGAGCCGAACCGGTCAGTTCCGGGAGACGTTGGTCTCCTTCCGGTCCGCCCGAATCGCTCGCACAACGGGCACTTTCACCAGAACTGCAGCTTCAGAATGGACCACGTCGTATTGTACAGGAACAATCTCCTGATCCTTTGAATTCACAGAGAACATCGTCAACGGCGGAGACGGTGATGGATGGACCAGCTCCACTCAGTAGACCAACTTCACAGAATCAGGGACCTGGGGGTTTTGGTCCTTCATTCCGGCCAGGACAGGTTATACCTCCACCGGGTTCGTTCTGTCCTGGACAGGTTATGCCCCCAACGTTTGGCCTGGGTCAGGTCATACCCCAACAGTCATTCAGCCCTGGGCAAGTCCTTCCCCGTAGCATGAGCATCCAACGAGGACCAGGACCTCCACCTCAGAACATAATGAGTCCTCCACTGGGATATGGCGGCCCACCTACACCTCGAAACATAATGAGCCCTCCGCCTGGACAAATGGGGCCGCTTCCACGTAATATGATGAGCCCCCCACCACCTCGGAACATGATGAGTCCCACCCCTGATGTCGGTCCGCCGCTTCTTGGCGGCCCTGGTGGACCCCCTCCGCCAGGTCACATGAAGCCGCTCGCTCCCGGACATATGAGACCCCCGCCTCCCTCTAAAGGTCCCGGCCTACCTTCACACCCTGGTCCAAATCCTCTTGGTCCTAATGGAATGGGACCTCCACCTCACGGCGCATGGCCTCCAGGACTCCCTGGACCAGGGCAACATCCCGGAGGACTTCCTTTGCCAGGTCAACCGCCCTTCCAGTCTGGACCGCCACGTGGCCCGCCACCAATGCAAGGCCAACCCCCGATGGATCACATACGTGGACCGCCAGGACCTAACGGCCCTAATCCCAACTTCCCACCTCATCCCCCCCGACAACCTCATATGGACCTGTTACACCCACAGCCCATCGTTTCCCCAGGGCCAGGGTTTGGCGGGCTTCGTAAAACGCAATCGTCGCATTCATTGAATTCGCACTTTGACTCCAACGGAGGGTTGCCACCTCCACCGAAGATGCCTGGAGCACAGATACCGAGGAATCATTCGACCGATTCGTTGCCCCTACCGCAGTCCAAGCCGTTGCTGCCCTCCGCACAGAGGGCCGTTTCGATGGCTCCCTCGTCACAGTCGTTCTACGAGATCAGTCCGCCAAATTCACCAGTACGAGAGTCAGCACCGTACACTGGCCCGGTGACCTCGACGATTTCGGCCCAGATGAAGTGCAAAGTCTTCCTCAAGCAGCAGCACGCGCAATGGAAGTCCCTGGGTTCGGCGAAGTTGAAGCTCTATCGCGAGAGCCCGACGAATGTTAAACAGCTGGTTGTGGAGGCGGACAACAAGGACAAGTCGATCTTGATATCTACAATCGTGTTGACAGATGGTGTGGAAAGGGTGGGGAAGACGGGTGTTGCGATAGAGTTGAGCGATAAGAGGGTGAGGACGGGAGTGGTTTACATGCTGCAGTTGAGGAATGAGGCGTCAACACAGGGGTTATTTGATAGCTTGCTTGCTGGGTCAGATCGGTCGTGATTAATTGATTCTTTCCTCGTTCTCCTTGTGGGTTGACTTAGGGTTTTGTTTCCTTGTCCGTTCTCGTTGCTGGGAAATGGGCAGGTTTGGGCGGTTTTTCATTCACATTACCCTACGGAATTTTTGGCGGTTTTTCTCCCCCGTTATCAACCCTCTAATTTTCGGCTTGTTTACTCGCAGTTTTGACCATTTTAACTTCCTGTTGCTTAACTAGCGTTTTCCTCCATTTGTTCGTTCATGGTACATTGTCGCTCGTTGCGAACTTACTCTCGCTTTCTACGTTATCCAAGTAGGCTCTATATACCACCGTTAAGTTGATTATTCAAGCTTGGAATTGCCAATGGTGAGACACCTGACAGAATACATGCGCGAGATTCTATGGGGGTGTTATCGGCTCCTGTTGACCCACCTGGCCTATTGGAACCGTATCCAGTTGCGTTGAGGTCCATGCGATTTCCGAGAGAAGTGAGATGTGATCACTTCCACACACACCCTTCTGCGGGAGACCTGGTCCCATATCCTTGGTGGTGTGCGGCTTGAGAAGTCCAACCACGTGCGAGATACGCGAGGGGGGATCCAGGACGAAGATGTAATCTAGGCACGACTGCTTCAGTAACGCAAGAGTTTCAAGGGGGATGAACGGACCGAGCACTGTCTTCCAGAAGTGCGTATAGGAAGTCCACTCTGGTTCATGCCTGCCCTTTCTTATCAACGGTGTAGAGATAACCCTATCGCCAAAAGTCCGAATTTCGGAATCTCCAGGAACCTTGGCTATTCTGAGTCCTTTGTCATAGGAACTCTCCAAGTTAGCAACCCCAAGTTTCCGGACCATTTCGACGAGCTCTTCAGTCAATAGGAGTCCATCGGCAACTGTGGCGATGCGAGCATTCACGATGACCCTGTCTGGATCCTGCTCGGCGCCGTCATCTTCCTCGTTTTTGACTTCCTTTGATTCGGTGACTGGGACGCCGTCGGGATCGATAGAAGCGTGTACGACACGAGAAAGGGCAAGGAGTTCTTCTTGAGGTGGTATGATGGGGTCTCCAACGAGGAGGGAGTAACCAGGGTCCTCAGGGGTGAGGTTGAAGTCTGAGACCTTCACCTCAGCAGGAGTAAAACGTGGGGCAAAGACGGAAAATACCGCCTGCAATTATGCACGACCAATTGGGGTTTACGGTGTTCCGAAATTTTACAACCTCACGGAGGAGGATAGCGACTTGCCTACCTGCATGGATCAGTTGATCGTCGGAGTCAAATCTCGATAGGAGGATGAGTAAGCTGACCTGGTCCGTTCGTAGGTATACCTTGGGTGCCAGAACAGGTGGGTCGTTGCGATGATCAAGCCATCTCCTTCAGGGTCCGCGGATTTGAGAGCGACGAGAGACCCTATGTTCTTTGTTCGGAAGCTGATCCCTCGTCTGTACCTCTCTCCTTCACCGCTCCGCACCTCTTCTTCGTCATAGAAGATAACATGATCTGCGACTTTGGCGTATTTAGCACCGCGGTATGCGATGAGTAGACCATGCTTTTTGCGATGTCCAGCTCTGTAGATCGAGGTGTAACCAGCTTTCTCTATAACGGGGGTGAGTTTCTCGAGTCTATCGACTTCCTATGCGTGTAATCAGACGAGAGCAGCGCGTGAACAACTTTGCTTACTTGAAGGCAGAGGATGTCGGCGTTGGATGAGATTATCTCGTCGAATATCATCTTTTCTCGTTGGTGTGCCCTCAAGCAGTTACTGGTTGGGAATAATTCACGGCCTAAGGAATTACCATGAGCAGGTTCCGCTTTTAAATGCAACATTTGTCAACGTACGGACGAGACATTGAGCCAGCAACTGAAACCAGGCTGAGCTTCGACTAAGAACTTCTGGAAACAGTGGGACGTACATTCCAGGTCATGACCCGCACTCTATGTTGAATCAGGGTCTCGTTGACCTCTGGCAAGTTTATCCATGGTCTAGCGAGGAAGCGGCTGTTGTCTGACTGTGGTGGAGGTGGAGGCTTGTTTCGTAGAGCTTCCCTCCGTTCCTTCTGTTTCTCGGATTGGGCGAGCTCCTCCGGGGTTGGCCCGTGCGCCTCATTGTCCATAGTGAACGGCGATTTGGTCTTGCGAATCCGAGACCTAGCGGACGCACGGAGAGCAAACAAACGAGTGAAGGAGAACAGGGTAGAAATAGAGTAAACCTTGTTTTCGGCTGTTTACAATCCCAGGCTCGCATTCCTCTTCCGCTTACCGTCACCGACGCCGACGTCGACACGACCTGTGGGGTTATTGGGCAGGGGGGCTACCTAGGCTTCAACGTAATGTATCTACTGAGGCGTACAGTGAATTCTCCTCTTTTTCTCCGTCGCTGGGCTCCCCGAGCGGCACAGAAGTTTTCACCCTCACGCCTACCCTGCCCACCCCAATTTGGTCTCAACGGGTTCCCGATCATTCGCACCTTTGTTACTCACCCGATGACCGCCACCTCTCCCCAATCTTTTCCGTCTCCGGACCTTCCAAACAAGTTTGGAAACTTTGATCTCATTCGTACGGAAAAGCTTGGATTGGCGGATATCATCGTCTCGAAATATCGCAGCAGAGAAACGGGTTTAACAGTCGTACATCTGGATTATGAAGGTACGTGGATGAATTATCCACACGAGCACAGTGTGTCAACTGCCTTGAATGACAGCACCCCTGGTGAATGGCTACTTTGTTGTGGCAACCGAAAGTATGTCCCGATCTTACGACGCCAAGCGATTAGTAACCGGAGCTTTCGTGTGTTAGTCTTCAACGATAGCGGATGTCCACATACACTCGAGCAGTAAGACCTCTGCCCACTCTCACATTTCTACCACTCACCGTTAATCCAGTTTGGTTTTCATGGGCTCAGAGAAGTACCCGTACAAGGGCATCATCGACCACTTTGCAAATCGAGGCTTCTCTAATGGCACGAACGCCTGGACCGACACGGATCATACCGCCTACACCGTCTCCACTGCCGGGGAAAAAGGGCTTCTTCAAATGCTCCCAATCTACATCGACCACATTCTTTATCCCACGATTACCGATGCTAGTTTCATTACCGAGGTGCGTTCATCTTACCCTCCGAGGTGGCAAAACTTAACATGACGATAGGTTCACCACATAGATCCAAAGGGCGAGGACTCCGGTGTGGTTTACAGCGAGATGCAAGGGAGGGAGAACAGTTCCGGTGACATCATGGCTCTCAAGTCAGCCAGTTTGCTTCAATCGGTTAAAGGCTTCTCACCCTACCGTTCAGGATGCAACGATTGTTGAATCTTCCAGACAGTGCGTATCGCAGTGAGACAGGTGGACTTATGGAGGCCTTGCGCTCCCTGACAGTGGAACAAAGTACGTGCGCCAATCTACGAGTCTTGAGCCTGTTTTTCCGAACCCGTATCCAGTTCGGGAATACCACAAACAATACTACGTTCCTCACAACTTGTCCCTGATCATCACCGGAAAGATGTCCAAGGGCACACCTTCTATTCTTTCGGTACTCCAAGAACAGGTGGAGCCCAGTATTGTTGCCCATGGACAGAACTATGGACCAAGGCCCGTCGGTTGGAAACGACCTTTCTTAGAAACTCCTAGCGCCAACCGATTACCGATCGCAAAGTCTCGTCAAGAGACAGTAACTTTTCCCGAGAAGGACGAGAGTTTGGGCGAACTTGTCATCTCTTACCTTGGCCCACCACCTTCTGAGTTTTTGGAACGAAAGGTAAGTAATCACCATCCCCCTCGTTCGTCCTGGAGGAATAATCGGGCATATTTCCAGGCTCTTGATATCCTATCCGTTTACCTTACATCATCTCCGGTCGCGCCATTGAACAAGGAGTATGTGGAAGTGGAAACACCCCTATGGTAAGGTCCATTGGTAGAGTATCTCTGTGCTGGATTATGACACATCTACTCAGTACCTACATTTACTTCTACGAAGACGAACGGGCTACAAGAGGCGATTTGGCCATTTATGTGGGTTCTGTTCCAGTCGAGCACCTTGCCACCTTCCCAGACAGACTGCGTGCCAGCCTCGCTCACATCGCTGAGGAAGGTCTGGACATGGAACGTATGGCTATGGTAATAAACCGCGATGAGAGACAGCTCCGAAGCAGGGTCGAATCTTCAAAGGGTGACGCCTTCTCAACAACTATCATCACAGACTTCTTGTACGGGAAGGAGGATGGTTCTGAGCTTCTTCAGGCGTTGAACGAGATGGATGGTTACGACGCCCTGAGAAAATGGTCGAGCAAGCAATGGACTGACCTTTTGAAGAAGTAGTAATTGAACAACATGGCCGTTTGTTTTCAGGCTAACTGTTCTTTGTTTCAGATACTACATCGACCCTCCTTCAATTGTAGTCCGTGGTCGGCCCTCTGCCGCTATGGCCGAGAAGTTGGAGAAGGATGAGAAAGCCCGCATCGCTGCTCAAGTCAAGAAACTCGGGTCTAAGGGATTGCAGGCTGCTACTAAGCTCTGGGAAAAGGCGAAAGCCGAGCACGATAAGCCAATTCCTGACGAGATTATCAAGACTTTTCCAGTACCCGATGTTAAGAGCATCTCTTGGATACCTGTTGATAGTGTCCACGAGAAAGGGAAAGTGGACGCTGCGAGTGAGAGTAAGTTGAGGAAACACATCGAAGGCGACGGCGGCCCGTTGCCGTTCTCCGTAGGGTTCGACCACGTCCAGGTTTGGAAGAGATTAAACTCGACAACGATTAGCCTTTCTGACCTACAATTCCAGTCTGACTTCGTCACCATATCGGCATATGCTTCGATGAGCGCCATTCCGAATCACTTGCGCCCGTTCGTCGCTTTCTGTTTCTCGCGCCGAACTAGGGGTTCTGACGGATCCCGATAGGCACATCTCGACATATGTCTCTTCCTTCTTCTCTCTTCCTGTCGAGCGCTCAACTGGTGAACGCCTATCCCACGAAGAGGTTGTCAACAAGCTCGATGACGAGACGGTCGCGTATGGAGCCGAGTTTGGTACGAACAACACATTCGAGGAATTACTCCGTGTGAGCATCAAAGTGGAGAAGGACCGGTACGAGACCGCGATATCGTGGCTGAAAGACCTGTTCTATGGTAGCAAATTCGACAAGGAACGGTGAGTAGCTGGTAAACAGACCCCGCACCCCACATGACGTCATTTACCTTGTGAATGACAAGATTGCAAATCACCGTTGCGAAGATACAACAGTCCCTCCCGGAGATGAAGCGGAATGGCAAGACGGTGTTAAGTGCTATAGCATCGGAGCAATTGTACGATGAAACTTCGACCCCCAGGGCAGGAACCATTCTCAAACAGGCAGAATTCATCCCCGGATTGATTCAACAACTGCAAGATGAACCGAAGATGGTCATCGGAGAATTTGAAGCAATCAGGAAGACCTGTAAGCTGGTCTATATCCTTACTAAGTTGCTCATCTATCAACTAGCCCTTTTCTCCAGTAACTAGCCCAGAGGGAATCAGGTTCTCGGTCACAGGAAACATTCTCGGCATCCAGAACCCTAAGCAACCGTGGCGGAAGCACTTCGGTAACCTGGTAAGTCCTTAAGGTTGCTTCCCCAGCCCCAAGGGTATAACGGTATCCCAATTGTCTGCAGAATCAAACTACTCTACAACCTGTTCCCTTCTCCGACAAAACCTTGAGTGCTCTCGGCAAGGAACCCGCCAATAAGGTACAAACAACTCTGGTTGATTCTGACGTTAAACTCACAGATCATTTCAGGCCCTCGTCGTTTCATTGTCGACAATCGAGAGTTCCTTTGTGTACCACACTTCTAGAGGCGTACAAGGGTTCAATCATCCAGACCTCCCTGCGCTGAGGATCACTTTGAGCGTGATGAACGCTACGGAGAGCTACTTATGGGTATGCTCAGCTTGGTTGCGGAGTTGTCTGTTCTTATTTTCCTGATGTGACTCCAGAGGTATATTCGAGGTTCAGGGTTGGCTTATGGGGCATATATCTCGAACGACACAGAGGCGGGCTTATTGACCTTCTCGCTTTACCGAGTATGTTTATGACCAGGGATATCACATCGAATCTCACTGTTGTCCAACAGAGCTCGAGCTATATTGCTGCTTATGAACAAGCCGCAAAAGTCGTGCGGGGACTCGTTGATGGATCTGTGAGCACTCTTTGAGCTTTGTCGTCGTCTATGGTTCTCACCCTTGCCCAGATCGCCTTAAATGACACCACGCTAGATGCTGCAAAGAGTAGTATCGTCTTCGATGTGGCCCGGAATATTTCCACACCCGGAAGCGCAGCCTTGACTTCATTTGTAAACCGGGGGTTGAAGGGACTGTCGTCTAACCACAGCGTCGAACTCTTGGAAAAGTATCAAGCGGTGAAGAAGGAAGATGTGATGCGGTGTTTGAAGGATTATATTCTCGAACTCTTCAAGCCAGAGTCCAGCATTGCCCTAGTGGTCACAGCTCCTGGTAAATCAGACGAGATCTCGGAGAAGTTGGGAGAGAAAGGGTTCAAGGTCGAGAAGAGGACGATCGAGGTTCAAGATGATGAGGGAGATTCTGAGGATGGGTCAACTTCAGATTCGGAAGTCAGTGAGAGGTAATGGTTTTTACAAGGTATAATCTATAGTATAATAGGTCTAGGAATAGTACATTTCCACACTCATCTCTCAGCGGACACTCCTCGGGGTTCCGGGACGACCGCCACGTGCCACGCGTCTGATCCGGCCCGAGGATCATTTCGCCAACCCACTCCGGTGCGACCATGTACATCGACCTTAGCAGATCGGCAACCTGGTTCTCCCATTCGGCGTCGGTCTGTGGGTCGTCAGCGACTCAGGGTTCGTGCCGGGGATATATCGTTGATTTTTGCAATTGGCATGATAACAGGAATGAGCCACCTACCGGACAAACGCCCACGTCAGTACGTAACTCATCCAATATATACCCCAGTTCTGATTAAGATTGACACCCTCCCCTCCTGACATTGGACGTCATTCTTGCCTCCCTGCCACTCACCTCTGCTCAGTCTTGACTCTCGCTTCCCGCAGCCCATCGAGTGCGAGTTTTTCTTCAACTTCCTCCCCGGTTCTTCGTAGCACATCATGGGAGAAACGACCATCGACCCGAAAGCGTGCGTCCGATTGACACCCCTTCCTTCGTCTCTAAACCTCTGCCGACCGCTTTTTTCTTTCCCAGTTTGGAGGATGCCATGCTCAAGGCATTGCCATCTCTCTTCCCACACCTTGGAACGACCAACAGCGCCCGCGTTGAGTTCTATGATAAGTTCCAGCGCGAAGCTGACGACTACGACCGTGACTTTATGAGCAAATACGAAGAAGACCTGAATACCACGTTGATCTTCGTCAGTTTTTATCCCGTATCCACCTCTTCCGTAGCGTTAATTTGGGTTTCTGATGCAACAGGCCGGTTTGTTCTCCGCGGTAACATCCGCCTTTATTATCGCTGTTCAGAACCAGCTCCAGCCGGACTATATACAAATGAGCTACACCCTCCTCACGATTATCGCCAGCGTATCGCTCGGGAAAACTCCAACTGGTCCCGACGCCGCATTCCCTCAATGGACTGGCCCCGATCCCACCATCGTCCACGTTCAAGCCATCCTTTACGCAAGTTTGGCCGCTTCCCTCCTTGCCGCGCTCATCGCCATGTTAGGTAAGCAATGGCTCAGCCGCTATGCTCGAGTCGAGATGCGTGGATCTGTTATCGATCGCAGCCGGTATCGACAGCGCAAGATGAACGGAATGGTCACCTGGCACTTCGACCTCGTCATGGAATGTTTGCCTCTGATACTCCAAGTCGCTCTTCTCCTCCTCGGTTACGCCCTATCCAACTGGCTTTACTTTCTCGACAAAGTCGTCGCCAGCGTCGTCATCGGTTTCACCGCATTCGGTCTCCTCTTCTACGCCCTCATCTCTTCCGCTGCCACTCTATCCTACAATTGTCCATTCCAAACACCTTTCTCCCTCGTCTTCCGCTCCTTGATCCGCTTCGACAGCGAACACAGGAAGTACCTTGAGCGATCCAGAAAGTGGTTCATACGTGCACTCTCCCAGAAAAAGAAGAAACAGCCGAGACCAGCGTCTGGTCCCTATGGTTTGGGCAGGTTTGGCACGTTCGATGGAGGTAACCTCGCTGATCACATCGAATTGCCCATGGCCGGCCCATCTGACCAGCCAACCCCACTCTTCAGTGAGGAGACTGATTGGTATGGCTACGTGCTAGACTCAAACTGCATCGCCTGGATCTTCGAGATGTCAATTGACGCAGAAATCATCATGGCCATGATGAGGTTCATCCCAGAGGTCGTTTGGCACGCCGGCATCAAGACCACTCCATTGAAAAAGCTCTATGAGATGGTACTCGATTGTTTTGATCGTTCAACCGGACGTCTCGTGGTGATCCCCAAGCTCAGGAATAAGGCTTACCTCAGCGCCAAGGCCCTCCTTCACCTCGCGATCCAGCGCAAGTGCATCGGTGACGAATCCGACACGGTCGCGTTCGGGCCCATCTCGAGTCGACACCCTACTATGCGTCCTAAGTCCTACGAGGGAAGCGACTCGGACCTGGAATCCACACTCGGTATCATCGACCGCATCTTCGGTGATTTCGAACCCATGGACTGGCAGAACTTCTCCTTCACCGTTCCACATCACGCTTGGATGGGTCACATCCTCCTTTACCGTGCCTGGAATATCCTCAGGGAAAACGACCCTTTACCCGACGACACAAGAGAATTCGTTCTTCATTCCCTTCGATTGGAACCTCCCCCTCCGGCGCCGATCGTAGCGGACTGTCTGTTCATCATCGGTTTGGTCCTCGGAATCGAGTTGCATATCGATGACCTCTTGGTCGTCGACAAGAGGTGAGTTTGTATGTGCCCTCTGTGGCATGAAGCTAAACCGACCTGTTACAGTTGCGAACGCAACCCTCAAATCGACAGGGTTTACGAGAAGCTCACCGAGACGTTCCAGAACCCTAATTCCACCCCTGATGAGATCGACCGCGCTCTGGAGGCCATGAAACTCATCGCACCCCTCTCCGAGAGCGAAATCGCTGAAAAGAGTTATAAACTATTCCACGTCGTCATGCAGACTCCGGTCTCTGTCGCCTACTCGCAGGAGAAGAAATGGGAGGCTTCTCGTCTCACGATACATGGCGCCTACAAGTGGGACGAGTACTTGCCGTGGGTTGGCGAACCTAAAGATATCCTCATCTTCTTGGATCATCATTTCGACCTGGCTACCCGAGGCGATCAAAACCAGGACGAGCCAATTCAGAACGCTTTGCGCGCGTTAGCTTACGTCTCTGGTCCCGACACCATCGAGGCTCTCAAGCACTTCGACCCGACCAAGCCCTCTTTCGTTCGCGGTATCTGTTACGTGTACCAGGGCGATAGGCCATTCCAACTTCGCAAGGCCGCTCTCTTCTTCCTTCCTCTCATCGGCGACAGGTGGTTCAACACTCCTGACCCGATCATGGAGCCCGATCAAATGAATAACTTGTCCGTGGATTGGGCCCTCACCGTTGACGATATTGAACACACCGACGGTGTCCAGAAGGCCACTCTTTCGGTTCTCTTCGGTATGATCAACTCGCCTCACTGGCGTCCCCACATCGCCACGGATAAATGGAAGCTGTTGGAATACTTCGCTTCGGTCCCGGACGACTCTCAGCCTTTGAGGAGGTGCATCGATAATCCGGATTTGATGGATGTGATTGAGAATGTGCCAAATTCGGCTGCTATGGTCCTTTGGTTGGCGATTTTGTGGTTGAAGTACAAGGAGTTGACCCCCCAGGTTCAGGGGCAGCTGGAGACGGTTACGAAGAGTAGGAGGAGGAGGGACTTTGATATGTATCTGTCAGTGATGGATTCGGAGTTGAAGAAGGCCGAGGATGCGTTGACGCAGTATGACACGTGGTCTACCGACCTGGCTGCCATCGTTCTCAGGACAAAGATCGACAACCTTCAGCAGGCCAGGATTGCCTTGGTCGCTCTCAGGAGTGGTTAACTTTGATCTCGGTTTGACTGTGCCTGAGGCCCGATGACTCGCGCTGTCCTTCTGTGTTCTCATGCCATTTTCTCATCCGTTTCATCTTTGTTGCTCTGTATTCTCGTTGTTCTCCTTTTGTCTCTGCTAGCGGTCTTTCCACTTCAAACGAAATACCATACATATGAATCTCCCCTCTGTGGCGTTGCCTTGGCGCTCGGGAGGTGTTGGGATTCGCTCAGAGCGGTCTTTAGGTCCCTTCCGCTTTGTCAAAATATCGCTGCTGGTGAGGCAGTCCCGGTTTTCAATCCCCATATCTCATCTACACCCGTCTTTTGCCTCCATATTGCTTTGGGTTTAAGGATTTTCAGTCAATTTCACCTGGGAGTCCTACTTCATCTTACCCTTCTCTTAACGAAGCCTATCTGCCTTGGCGCGTCTGATAACCTTGTCCTTGAACGCGCACATGCGCACTTGGTCTTCCTATAAGCAATTTGTTCGATAAAAATAAAGCATAATCGGACCGTCCGGCTGCACATGGTACAGGCTCCTCTAGGGTCGACCATACGTGACCCGGAACGGTATGCGTGTTACCAAGACCACTTTCCCACCCGTGCCAGCGAGGAGGATTGTCAGGGCGCCAACACCATCGCTACAGCTTCAATCTGCTGATCTTGCATAATGTCTGGCGAGAAGCCTCAAAGAACTTGGCACGATGTCCCTTCCCGCTCCAGAAGACAACGAGAGCAGTTTGGCTTTGTGAATGACGTCCCAGGGGGTAGATAATGATTGTGGGACCTCAGACGCGTCACAAGGTGTGATGGTTAACGACAACATTGAGCGAGGGTCGTGACTGCTTACAAACCCGGGACACCTACAAGGCGGCCCAACGAGTGGCAAGGCGAATGAGCATACCGCTAGGCTTTTGCAATGCAATTGTCCTCACGCACTGCTAATAGCCCTGGTGCAGTGGAAAGTTTCGCGATATGTATAGCATCTGGAGCGGCAAGTTGCTAATGACGAGGTCAAAATAAGAGACCACCCCTCAAATTCAAAGCCGGACGCGTAAGCTTTCGTATATTCGATGGCAACGCCACCTGAGCGAGACCCTGTGGTAGTCAATCGTCTCAAGCAATGGTCCTTACTAATTGGAGGTATCGTTCGGTCTGTCGCTCTGCTCGATATCGATTGGGAGGAAGGGAAGGTGGCGAGGAAGGCTGGGGATCACCAAGATTTGGGACCGTACAGGCTCGCGGCGTCAGGAGACAAGGGCACCGTCGGCTCCAACGTGAGTCTACTTTCTTATTAATGGTCAGGGAGAGATTCTAGCGCGTACCATTGAACGCTCGCCCTTGCTCTTGGATAGCTCGGTCACGTGTTACTCTCGTTCCAGTACAATGGGTCAGCGATTTTAGAGGAGGACGGGGTGTTCGGTCTCCACCAGCTCGTATCGAAATTCATCCCAGGTTCTGTGTCGAGGGTGAAGGCGGGGTGCTGAAACCCACCCATTTGTCCTGCACAAACTCGGGACTTATAGGAATCATATCCGAACTCGACCTTCGGGCCACACATGCCAATCATCACGTATACGGTTTTTGTCGTCCTTGCCATTTTGCGGGACGAGTTCACACGTTTGGATCGACCAGGCCTCGTGACCTTCCTGAGATCAAGCCAGCGGGAGGATGGGAGGTTTGTTCTCGCTTCTACTGAAATCGGCTAGGCTAAATCAAGTGAAAAAGGCTCTACCTTGGACCCAACGGGAGGTGACACGGATCTACGCCTAACGTATCGCGCCTTCGTTATATGCACGGTGCTCAACAATTGGTCTGGGGTGAACGTGGAAAAAGCTCTGGAATTCGTCAGGAGGCGTCGGGTAAACGCTCTCCTGTCGTATTCTTCGGCCTCGCTTACGCTGTTCTAGACTTACCAGGGTGGTTATGGTTCCGCACGGTGTGAAGCACAAGGTTTGCATTGCCGGATGTACCACTAGGGGTCAGTGTTCACATCATGGGCGCAGGTAGACCAATATATCTCGCGATAGCCATACTTCGTCTCGCCCCAGATTCCCCTGAGTACCTGAGGGAGAGTGAAAAGCGACAGACTCTGCGGTGATTACTGCAGAACCAAGACGAGTCTGGGGAGTTCCGTGGTCGGACGAACAAGGATGCGGACGCATGTTATTGTTTTTGGTGTGCAGGTGCAATTCAGGTATCTCCTGTCGCACTCTCCGCAATACCTTTCGCCGACCTCCCAAATAGATACTTGGTGCGACAGAGCTGGTAGATGCCACCGCCCTCGGGAATTGTCAATTCCGGTTTGGCGGTATCGCCAAAGCACCGGGAGAACAT
Organism: Thelephora ganbajun; assembly: GCA_014904855.1. NCBI lineage: Eukaryota > Fungi > Basidiomycota > Agaricomycetes > Thelephorales > Thelephoraceae > Thelephora > Thelephora ganbajun. Next base: position 66,356 of record MU117989.1, read on the forward strand.
GCAGGCAGGTTGTGGGATGTGTCCGTTGTGGACGCATGCTGAAAATCTCTTTCTAGATCCGTACCACACGTATCTCTCTCGCGGCAATCGCTGTTTCCACCATCTGAATCTGCGGGAGGAAGTACATGGACCATCGAGACCTTGAATCCGTTGATCAATGCAAGGTTGTCGACTGCACAATGGGCGAGGGATCATATACAGTTTAGGTCTACGTGAAGAACGCCCGTAGAAAGCATTTTTCGGGGGGTGTATGTTGGAAAGGGAATTGCGTGAGTACTTATTTCACCTTGGGGTCAGGATCTTGTACCATACTCACAGAGGTGTATCGCACCTTCTGTCATTTAATACGTGGATTTCACCTCACTCCGCGCCAGAGAACGATAACAGGTTTCATGCGGAGGATGGTCAGGAGGTATCCCATCAGCTGTGACGAAGCACGCAAACTATACTCAGGACACGAGGAACGTAGCGAGGGGTTTTGGATGCGGACACCGATCTCTTCTCTGCGCCACTAGAACGTGTTCGACCTATCCGCGCGCGTGAGCTCGACCCTAGAGGATCAGGAGCCCACGCTTATCCAGTTCGGTCCGAAGTGGTATGTCCCTATGATCACCATATTACGGTGGGTCACCCTTTCCAAGCATCCTCTTGTTTGTCCGACATGTCTGAACCGCTCGTTCGACTTACCAGCGGAACTTCGCGTATGTACCTCGGTATCCCTGACCGCCCCATTGGCACCTCCTGTCGTCCAGCTCTGCCTTTGAGAGAGAGAAACTGACAACCGCCTGGGCCCGATCCCTTCTTAAGCTGGGGGAACTCAAGAGCGTGGGGCGGGGGGTCGGGAGGGCGGTGGGAATCTGCGTACTGCGTGTAGCGGTTACACGGCCAACGATCTGGGACAAAACCGGACGGTGGGTCCTCCCGCTTCTCTGGAATACTTCCTTTCCTAACCTAGGTGCCCAGACCATGCCACCTTCGTCTTCATCGACGAGCCCCTCTTTGTCGTTGGAGTCCGGTTTACGCAACTGTTTCTACCGCTCTGTTTGTTCGCCATTTCGTTCCCCGCAGTTGGAATCCTCCCCGCTACGCTCCTCTTCCACGGATTGACCAGGTCATGTCACCCTCTAGTAGTGAAATCACCATCCAAGATGAGGATAAGTATGGGTATGTCACGACTTCGATCGTAGGGAAAGCCCAAGGTCTCACTCCTAACGGGTCGACGCTAGCTCACAAACAAGAAAGTCGATGTGGCGAAAGACATATTCTGACTTCGACGTGACTACTACGACTTGTGCGGCCTCACATTCTGTGTTCCGGTCTTCGATATGAGCCATCCTCGTTGACGTGGCACACGATCAACCGCCGAGATTTCCTGGGATTCTGCCAGACTCAGGCTGGCCCAATACACCACGGGCCTCAACCGCTCTACCAGATCATCGGAAGCGTAGAATCTCGGCTGTTTGTACCCTTCGACGGACAAACGCATTCCTCTGACCCAGCATCACGGGTGGTCACCCATTCGGATTTCTCGTTCCTCAGGCAGTCGGTCATGATGTGTCAGGCGGAATCACGAGCCATTTGAGCACCCTGGAAGCCGGCTTGCGATCGAAGGAGAAAGAGTCGGTGGACGATTTTCCGACCAAAGTCACCGTAAAACAAAATGATACTGGCAAATTCCGTTTCAGGTACCCTCGCGCACCCTTGCACGCACGGACCAGTTGACCACCGATGGACACTACCATACCGAGGTGGTGGTTCGCTAGTAGGCTTTCCACATCGCTGCAAGAAGACCGAATCGAATCCGAGATGGGACGCGCAGTGCGGAACCTCCGGAGACAGGACGAAGGCTGTTATAGGACAGCCTCACCAATATGGAGCGTCAGGATTCGTTATTCCACCCCACCGCGCTCTCCAGCTTGGCCCACCGGGGCGTTAACGGGCACAGAGGCACCATCGTCGCTCACGAGAGTCTTGGCTGGCTGTCTCTCCGTTGCCATCACGTACGCCATTTGGATGGATGGCAGCAGAGGTCGGGAATCCGTGAATGAAGCGGATGCGTCGGCGTTCACTTTGAAGCAGGGCCAGCAAACGTCGTAGCACATGACTGGGGATCAGGATTATGCACTGAGGGGCACTCGCGAAGGTCAGGAATGAGTCTTACCACTACACCCTTGGGAGAGTTGGACACATGACGCAATTTGACCGCATCTCCTACATTGACTTGGAACTAAACAAAGGTAGCATGAAATTGTCGTACAATACATACAAATTCGAAAGACTAAAGCGATTGAAGCACAATGGAATGAAACCGCGATGGGAGGCAAGAGGTCAGCTACGCAGGCCAACACCTGTCGTGCTGATAGTGTACCTGAATCCAGCTCGGAGGGATTTCAACTAGAATTTAATCAGAATGACCCGGACATGACCGTAATTTTCATGGTACTCAAGCCACACGACTGTACTATCGTAGGACCGGCTTGCAATGAGCCAGGGCTTCCTCCATTCGGCGGGTAACCACAACAGGCGATTCCCTTCAAGATCTTTCAACCACCCCCCTTGTAAGGCATTCCGTGAAAATGGCCCACAGCCTTTGGATGGGTTATCCCACCCGTATTGGAGGAGCCTGACCATGTTACCTAACGACCCGTCATCCCAATAGCGTTTCTGACGGCGTGAGTTTGGCTGGATGAGCTCGACTACCGCTCCTGTTTCCGTGTGATAGGTGTGAATGTCCTTTCCTCCATTTTGGATGGCTGCAGTTTGGCCTTGAACATAAACCTTCAGCCAGTCGGGTAGTACTGGTATGGTCCAAATACTGTTGCCGCACCCTGCTCTTCCCCCAGGGGGAACACTGTCCACCATCCCCTCTCCTGTGAGCCGCCAAGCGGTGATTGTCTTAGAACACAGTGCCAAGAGAATGTTGCCGGTGAGGACCAACTTCTCTATTGCCACACCCGTGTCAACGACGCATGGAGGTATTTGTGAAAGGAGGTTGATGATGGTGATAGCGCTGTCCCCCTTGTGGCTAGCTGCTACGCAACCGCCACGAGAAGGGATAACGAGTTGCCCGTCACTCTCGCGGTGAGCATCGGTGGGCAGACCATCCAAACGCCACAGTCTAGCAATACCGTTGGTGCGGCCCAAAAGCGAGGATGAAGTTGGTGAGAATTGAAGGTCCCCGGTGAGGCGCAGAATTGGGAATTCCCTCCATCTAGCATAACCATCTGCAGTGTATGTCCAGATGCAGACACTCCTCATGGTGGTAGCAGCGAAGAAGCTTCCATCGGAAGAGAAGCAGTGGGACATGTGGTATCCTCCTTCCTCCTCTAATAAGTAACGCGAGTCCCGAATATCCACGATGGCGGAATGGCGGTAACGTGAACAGAAAATACGATAAGTGGTTTGAGAAAAGGACTCAATCTCAGGATATTTCCATAGCTCGATGTAGAAGGATTCGATCTTGGTGAGGATGGGCCCAACCTCGAAGATATCGATCGTCCAGCCCAGATTATGCCATTTTACCGTCATGACTCGAAAGGATGTGCCATGGGTCCAAAGATGTGGTTTGGATCTTGACTCGAGTGTACCGGGGGAATGGGTTGCACCCGAGGCAACATCAAACGCATGCACGATATAGGCGCCAATCCGCTGGGCTTTTCTCCCCACGATGCCAATTGTACTTCCATCCAATGACCACAACAGGGATCTATTTTCGGCAGCACCACAATCGGTTTCTTTGGCCACTCCCCCTGTCTGGATATCCCAGATTACGAGTGAAGTATCAGAGAGGGAGGCAATGAAACGTCCGTTGGTTGAATAGGCAAGTAGACTCGTGCGTTTATCAAGGGTGTGTTTGGTGAGCCTAAGGGTGGAGAGGAGTCCAAAGCCGAGTGAATCCCGGATTTCCACAGCTTCGAAGTCCTGTGTGGCGATGAACTGACCGCACAGCGACCACGCGTAGGAGAGACAACGATTCTTGCTAGGAATGGCTATCCCCCTTTCCCATGACCTGGTGGTTCCAACTATCACTCTTGGCAACGAGTTGTGCCGCTGACAATAGTATTGCTTTCGAACGATCGATGACAGAGGCGACAATTCCAGAGCCGAGTGATAGATGTGGGTGGCTGAGACACTAATGGGCTCGAAGAACATGCGCACGAAATGCGAATAGTCTCTGGCCGTGTCCAGAAGCTCCACGTTTCCGGAAACCTGATTCATCCCATATGTTAAGTGGTATACAACGCTGCCAAGGGACAAAAACAAACCTCCTGTAGCCAGCCAACCACCCGTTCTAACCCAACAATGGCTCCCCTAACCGCCCCAAGGACGCTGACCACCTCCAGCCACTCCAGAAATTTCTCCTCCAGGAACACACGTAGACGGCAAACCACATCAGCCACATCGCCCACGGTCTCGGTGAGGTGACTGTGCCACGATCGGCAGGCGTACCGCAGTGCATCGCTGATGTGATCATCGATTCTCGTCTCTAGATCCTCGACTTCCGAGTTCAAGGCGTAGTCGGGGAGCGACAGAAGGTTCTGTTTCAACTCGCCATTCATCACCCTCAGGCAGTTCATGGCCAGTTCCAGATGCTGACTTTTGGGCGAAATCCAAAACCTGGCGTCGGTGCAGCGGGAGGGATCGGTGATGAAGTCGGGGAACGACTTGTGGAATGGCTTTACAGGCTGGTTGGAATCTTCATCGAAAGCAAGCAGGGACTGAATCAACGTGAGGAACTGTGTGACCTCTCGGACATCCAAACCTATGAGCTCGGCGATCGCAGGTGGGGGAAGGGGGTTGACGAGCAGGACGACGGCGCCGATGGTAGACCGAATCTTCAAATCTACCTTCAGGTCTTCCTTGCTGAATGCTGCCTTGAGGATTGACGTGTACAGAGAGTCGAGGGTCGTCTTGGGGTTGAAACGTGTCCTGCCCTCGTGGACTGTGTACTCGGGGAAGTTGACGATCACATCCAGTTGCCGTTCGGGGAGACAAGTGCTGGTGTCCACGAACTTGACGGTTGCAACGGCATAAACGAACAGTCCACCCGCTCTGTCACATAGAACGTTGATATGGTCATCCCTCGGCCACGCCTCTACTCGGCGCCGTCGTGCGACCTCCGAAAGCTCGTGTTTCAGGAATAGCCGGATGTCGCTGTTTATCAGAGAAGGTTGGACATCGTGCAAAACGAAGACGTCAGTCAAGTCCACCAGGAGCGGCAGACGGAATCCGTCCTTGATCCGAGGTTCGGGTCGGCCAGTGATGAAAAACTTGACCTTCGGTATTCGTTCGACGAACCGCCCCAGCACCGAGAGAATTGCAGATTGTGGTTCCTCGTCCTTGCACTCGTCCAGGGCATCGATGACGATGATCGTCCAAACGTCTGCTGACTTGAGTGGCTTGACTATCAGTTCCCTCATCTGATTCACAAGCGATTCGTACACAATGTCCGGATTCGACCGAAGGAGGGGAACGAGTACGGATCGAATTGTAGGGTATTTGTGTGCCAGCTGGAAGGCCAGGGTGGGGAAGATCAGGCGGAGGTCGCTGTGGTCCTCGAAATCACGCGAACAAAAGAATGATGCTCCCAGCAGCCCGTCGCAGAAGACCTGCTCACTGACCGTCTGGGCGATCGTGGACTTTCCGGTGCCCGCCAGCCCGTTCAACCAGAAGACAGGTGGCTTCTTGAAGTCCCTGGCCCACGACTCAATCTCGTTCAGGACCGCCTCCCGTGTACCTCTGAGGCAGCCTTTGCGATCACCATGTTGATATCCGGCCCCACGAGCGCGGCGACAGCTGTTCAGCACCGACAAGTCCGCTGTACGGTGCATGGGTGAGTTTGGTTCGAGGGAGAAAATGGAAGGACCGAACCAGCATCCTGGAAACGACAATCAACATCAGATACGTTCTCAACACAGAGATTCAACGTCTTACAATCAACCTGCAATTCAGATCATATATCGCCTGTTGCTGGGCCATCTGCCAAAGTGTTCCGATTTGGTGACACAACGGTGGTGTAAACTTTGGATCCACCCACCTGGTAGTCAATGATGGTGTCCCGGATATCTTCGGCCATTGCGGACGTGGCCTGAATATCGTCCTGGCATTCGTTGTAGCCCTGGGAGTTGATGCGATTGCAGGGCGCGTTCGCGTTATCCCCGATCAGCCTGAAAGTACTAGGAGAGAATTAATACGATGGTAGGCTAGGGTTGATTGAGACCACGTACTCGAACAGTTTCGCCCGATGCTCGTGTGAGTTTCCATCCCACAGTCCATCGTCGTTATCCTCCTCTGAGAACAGCCGATCCAACCGCTCCATCACGGAATCCAGCTTGTTTTTCAGCCCCGGTGATTTCTGTCCAAGTCTCAGCGAACACCGTCACAGGCTTACTGGAATGCGTCACCTTCAGGAGGGTATCGAAAGAAGACTTGATGAAAGCACGGGATCGTCAGCGTAAAGGATAGGGACAAATCGGAAAATTCTTACAATGAGGTTGGCGATTTGGTCGTAGATCGCTTGCTGTTGCGATATCTGCCCTCTCGTGTGAGTCCTACTCGTTGCGACAAAACGGTTCTTGCTCACTTGATAGTGGGTAACGGCCTCTTGAAGCTGTTCGACGAGTTTTGCAACCTCTCCGGAATCACCCCCCTCATCCGCGGACCGAGTCACCGTGCCTTTCGCCAGCAATTCCTGCGATCGCTTCTCGATCGCTTCTAATGCTCTGCGAAGATCATTGACAAGGGTGAGCATGGTGAACAATCGGTGAGCGTACCTGGTCAGCTCTTGGCGCCGCCCCGTTTCCTTAGGGTCTCCGTCGACAGGTGTTGTGGTGATGTTTTGCTTGAATCTGTCCAACTGGGGTTTGAGGTCCTTAACCTTGACATCTTCAAATTGCTGCGGCAGTTCGTGTCAATCGTGCATGACAGCAATCCGCTCGACAAATACCTCATAACGCTCGATAAGTGCGGTCACCCCGCCGAGTGCAGACTTGAGCGGAGGGAACCAGCCAGCGGAGTCTTTTGTGATGTCGAGGAGAATCTTTGCGACATCCGCAACTCTCCGCTTCTTTGCTGAGAGACCGCAAGTGGTCAGAGGGCTGAGGCCACGGGGTGTGTGGAATCCACTCACATCGACTCTGATCTGAGCTACTCCCAGAAGTTCCTCCGGATTCTGTCAGCCTCTGTTTTCGAAACATGTCTTTGCTTCGACCCGATAGATGTAAACGCAAGAGCGATAGGTGGCCGCCAGTGGTCGTCGTCCGCAAGGGTTTAAATGCGGAAACCACGAGGCCGGATACAGCCACAATGAACTCGGAGCCAATTCATGAATTGATACATTGCAGTCTGCGTGAAAATGACACGGTGGTGTGGCTGATGATGCGGCCGCGGCCGGTTAATTATTTCTTCAACCTCAGTCATCTGCGAGGTAACTGGGGCAATCGACGGCGGAAGGATATAATTGTGCCATCCGTTCTTGCAGGAGCTACATAGCAACATCGGACGCTCAGTAGTCGCTCTTGCACTGAGTACATGTGGACTGTCCCGTCGCAGATGGCATGTCGATTGGGGGAATACGATAGTAAGCCCATGATGGTGCAGATGCTCCTCGTGTATGGTCCGGGTAGGAAGCGGTCAACGAACGATTCAATGAACATGCATGTGCCACACATGTACGGTCCTTTACACTGAGTAAGCACTTGTTCCATCCTGTCCGAATCTGCACGAGATGGAGACGGGAATCATGCCGGTCAATCAAACTTTCACTGCGTCATCTTGTGGGGTGTATCTTTGTCACCACTCTCATCCACTAACGCCTTGAGCTTGCCATCCTTGATCTTGAGGGGCTCGCTTAGCTTTCCGCATTCAACGATTCCAGCATCAAGGACCATCTACGACAATCTCAACATAAAACAGGTGAAAGAATGACGGTGTGGCTTACGATCTTATCAGCATCCACGATGGTCTGCAGCCTATGGGCGATCGTAAACAGCGTCACATCCGATCCGAGGCTGGTACGGAGAGTGCCAGACTAAGCGTGAATGAACACATCGCCAGACGTTAGGCCATAGAATTGTCCCCACGCACTGCTGATAGCCCAGGTGCGGTGGAAAGCTTCGCGAGATACAAGAGAAAGAGACGATAGAGGAAAACACACAACGGTTCGGCGCTGCCAATGTTTTCGGAAGTGTTTTGCGTGAACCATCAGATGGCGAGAGGACTTCGAGGTTAAACGCGACGATGAGGCTCATGGGCACTGAAAACATCGAAAAACCAGTCGATGCTCCCACACCTATCGTTGAACGTTGAATTGGCGAATGGGAGTGGTAGCAGATTTACGGGGACCAGGAGGTCGTCGAGGAGGGGAAGGAGTGACAAGAGGAGTAGCGGGAGCACTATCCGGAGTGCTGGGATGAACCAAAGTGCCCATGACGATTGACGATTCGATGATTGCATAGTTGGATGCTCCTCCAAGGTGCATCTCTTTGGAAGAGGCTCGAGGTCGAAGTACTCGGCCCCATCCACCGTTCGACATTACCCCGCTAGTCCAACAACAACTCCGGAGGATGACTTCCCTACTGGCTTGGTTCCGGACTAATCGCAGCAAATTCCTTGATATAGAGTGGTATCCCTCTCGGCCGCTCTTCTGACCTCTCTTCTCTGCAATCATGTTTGATTGCCCGTTGCTCGAACTACAACGGAATGGACGTTTTGGTGATATAGTTCAGGCGGCGCACTAGCGAGGCGAATTAAAGGCAAGATAGGCTTAAGGATATGGCCCCGTGTCAGCTGTGGTGAGTAAGGCTTTTTTCCCAGAGCAACCTGAACGAGAGGCAAAATGGGAATAGGGAAGGCGCTGAAATCCGAGCAATTGCAAACGCGTCAAATACGAATACAATTCTCTTCATCAAATGGCTCCGTTCGCACGAGGCGTGTCATGACAAAATGGCCGCTCATCTCTATTAGGGCTTAGGCACTCCCTCACAGCCTGCGTGCCGCACCCTTTTCTTGCAATTACCTCGAGTTTCGACCATGGATACGAATTCCCAGCGACCGAAAGGGCAGGACGATGCACTCTCGAAGCTCGATGCTGCCATCGTGGCCATGAATTTGACAGAGAAAATCTCGAGTATCACACCGGTCAAGGCCGTCTTCGGTTCGGTCGGTTTTCTTCTTACGATGATTAGGGTACGTTTTCTCCTCTTCTGCGATGATTTGCCATAGGTTCACACGTAGCCAGGATTCAAAGGCTAACGAACTGAATTACATCGAACTCGGGTTATCCCGTGCCGATGTATGTAAAGCCCTCGAACGGGGGATGAACGGGAGACCATCAGATGAGCTCGATGAGTCCGCGCTCGGGGCAATCGAAGAGTTGACTACGTGGGTTGAACTGGCGGTCCATATGCCGGACCATACACTTACCAAGTCCTCAATCGCAGGACTGTGGCCGAGATTCAGAGAAAGATCGTCAAGCAGGGTAAGCGAAAGGTGGTCTCCCGGCTCTTCCACGCGAAGAATGATAAAGACACGATCGCCGCCTGGAGGTTGGACCTCAATAGGTTCCTTCACGTCTTCAATGTACGTTCAATCAGCTCCATTCGACAGTCGCTAAGAGCCCCATTCAGACCGAGCTTGCGATTAATACCCACATGATGGTCGCGGATATCCATCGCAATGCGTTGACAGGTCAGGGAGGTACCGACAGTCAACACCACCCGGTAAGTGCAACTTTCTACTCATCAACGATAGAATGTTTACCATCTCCTAGACTCAAGCCAGGTTTGTTATCTCGAATACCGTAGGGTCCACAGTCTTACTCTTACATAGCATCCCTCCTGGAGAATTGCCTCCCCCGCCACCGAGGGCCTGCTTTGGACGTGAAGGGTTGATCGAGAAGATCATCGGTCTTGCACAAAGCCTCACACCTATCGCTCTCATCGGTGTTGGCGGAGTTGGAAAGACTTCCATCGCTCTGACCGTCCTCCATGACAAACGCATCGAGGGACGGTTTGGCGACAACCGTCGGTTCATCCGTTGCGATCAGTTCCCCCCCTCGTGTCCTCATTTCCTCAACCGGCTGTCCACAGTCATTGGAGCGGGAATTGACAACCCCAAGGATTTGGCTCCTCTGCGACCATTTTTATCCTCAAGAGAGATGTTCATCGTCTTGGACAACGCGGAGTCTGTTCTTGATCCACAGGGGGTAAACGCTCAAGAGATAGATGCTGTGGTGGAGGAACTGAGTCAGACCAGCAACATCTGTCTTTGCATCACCTCCCGCATCTCTACTATCCCTCCCGACTGCGAGAGATTGGAGATTCCAACGTTGTCAACGGAGGCCGCACGAGACACGTTCTATCGCATCTACAAGAACAGCGAACATTCCGATCTGGTCAACAACATCCTGAGACAGCTAGACTTCCACCCGCTGTCAATCACGTTACTCGCCACGGTCGCACATCAAAACATGTGGGACACCAACCGACTGGCTGAAGAATGGGAGAGGCACCGAACTGGCGTGCTCCACACACAGCGCGAGAAGAGCCTTGCCGCTGCCATCGAACTTTCGCTCGCTTCACCGACGTTCCTTCAACTTGGCTCCAATGCTCGTGCCTTGCTCGGCGTCGTCGCCTTCTTCCCTCAAGGCGTTGATGAGAACCTTGACTGGTTGTTTCCCACCATTTCCGACAAAAAGAACATCTTTGACGGATTGTGTGTTCTTTCTCTGACATATCGAAGCAACGGCTTCGTAACCATGTTGGCGCCACTTCGGGACTACCTTTGCCCAAAAGGCCCGGGGTTCTCTCCACTCCTCCACATGACCAAGGGGAATTACCTCCGAAAATTGTCGGTTGAAGTTGGTCCTAGCAGGCCTGGGTTTGATGAGGCGCGGTGGATCATGTCGGAGGATGTGAATGTTGAGCACCTGCTGGACATCTTCACATCCGTTGGCACAGACTCGGATGACGTCTGGTTAGCTTGTGCTCATTTTATGAGACACCTCTATTGGCACAAAAGACGGCTGGTCGTGTTAGGGCCAAAGATCGAAGGACTCCCGGATGGCCATCCCTCCAAGCCAAGATGCTTGTTCGAACTCTCAGGATTGTTCGATTCGGTTAGAAATCATGGGGAGCAAAAACGACTTCTTATTCACACCTTGAAGCTTTGGCGGGAGCGGGGAGATGAGTTTGAGGTCGCTTTCGCATTGAGGTACCTATGCCATACAAACTGGCAGCTGGGCCTCTACAAGAAAGGGATATCGCAGGCAAAAGAAGCATTGGAAATCTATGAACGACACAATGACATATCGGGACAAGCACGATCTTTGCAAATGCTCGCTCGGTTGTTGAACAGTGACAACCAACTCGACGCCGCAGAAATTGCCACATCCCAAGCGATCGATCTCTTGTCGAACACCAGCGACCAATTTAACCTCTGCCAATGTTACCACGTCCTTGGCCAGATATACCAATCCAAGGGTGAGACAGAGAAGGCCATCAACCACCTCGAGACAGCCCTTAGGGTTGCATCTTCTTCCAATTGGGATGACCAACTGTTTTGGATTCATTACACCCTCGCACAACTTTTTTTCGATCAAGGCAGGCTCAGTGACGCACACGCTCACGTTGAACGTGCCAAGTCGTACGCGGTCAATCACCCATACAATTTGGGTCGCGCGATGGAGGTGCAGGCTCAGTTTTGGTATGAAGAACGTAGGCTCGAGGATGCAAACTCTGAGGCTTTGCGCGCCGCTGATGTTTATGAGAGGCTTGGGGCTGCGAAGGATCTAGAGGTCTGCAGAGTACTCCTCCGGGATATTGAGAAAAAGCTGGCTACCTCTGGTTAATCGGATTTTAATGGTAAGTTCCTTGGAACGGTGCTACTTCCTACACCTATTAACTCTCCAGTCTCAGCTTGGGGTACTGGACGCCGTCTCACGAGTCTATTCAGACGTGGTGTCCTTCCACAAACAACCGATCCCAAACCTGGACGGATCTCTCATTCCTGAACGTAGTAATTTCTACCACCCATCTCCCTCTCCCCCCCCTTTTTTTTCCTTCTTCCAAAGGTCATTTTCTCTTATACCAGCTGATCCTCTGTAACCGCGCGTTATTCTTTGTTTTGTTTCACTGCTCGTCGTTGATGTCACTCGATATACGGTAGCTTGATCTATATCCTGCGTTATCTAAAATCCCCATTTTTCACGTTGCGTTTGTCCCCTTCGCCTTTTTTGTGTGTCGCAGAGTATCCGGGATTTTCGTATATTGTTTGGTTTGCCAATGTAACGGCTAACGCCATTGACGGTGGTTCCAGATCTGAACCCAATACCCGTCCCCGAGTGTCATAAACATCTGCGGCAGCGTGCAAATCCTTTGCGTGGAGAAATTGCAAGCGATCTAAGGCCATCGTGTTGTTGTAATCACCCTCTGCGCTCACGATTCACCTCGACGCGAGCCATATCAAATGCGATGGAGGTTGCTCATCCTGAAGGTCCTACATCTCCACCGTGCTCATGCCAGCGCGCTGAGACGGTTGCGGCCCTACCAAGAAACGTGTCTTGAATCCTGCCTAGACGCGCTTGAGGGTTCCACGAAGATTGGAGTCTCTCTCCGAACCGGAGCTGGCAAGACTGTGGTTTTCGTGTCTCTTCTGTAACGGCTACACGCGTTGTCCAGAAACCCCGAAGCAGTCCGTCCCCTAGTCATCGTCGATAGTATTGAATTGGCTCGACAGACGGCGGATCAGGCCTTCAAGCTTCAAGCTTGACATGTGATAGCCTGTTCGCATTCATCGGGAAATGCTGTAGGACTACAACAACAATTTACCGGTTACCGGTTGAGTCCACTGACCTGGGTCAGCCTTGGCGGGGGGATCTAGTACATCCTTGAGTGTGTCAGCGCGCGGTCCATCCGCATCGAGCCGTTGACAGACCCGGAAGGTGAATCCCCCACCTTGTCTCGTACATCACCCCGTCTGAGCTAGGAACCCAGATCTGGAAGCCAAGTTCCAAGCGTACATCCCGGCTACGTGGGATAAGGCCACAACCAAGATGCTCAAACTTTCACCACATCTGGACCTCGTCACGTTGTGCAAGCGCAAAGCCTCGAACAAGCTATCAGGGGGTCCAACTTGCACACAAAGTAGTGTGGTCAAAAGGCCGATGTTCCACGGGTTTGTAATTGCCGTCTTCTGGGGTCCCTTCAATTCCTGCAGCTGAGAATCGGTTTTAGACAACAACCTACGACGGAGGGTCAGAAAACTTTTGTTGCGTCTCGTTGGGATAAGGCGCCGAAATATGTCCAGGGAGAAACGACACGCGACGCTACGCGCAGCCTTTGTATCCAAAGGTTGACGAAAGGGAAGGCGGCGAATATAATCACGCATATCAAACATGGTGCCGTGGTGTCTACCCACCTTATAAACCAGTCGTATGGGATTGCCCTAACCTACGCATCATAGAGTACACGACGAAAGCGATGAGGAAAGAAGAACTACGGCTCAAGGAGCTCAGGAGGCAAGCCAGGGAAGTTGTTGTCGTGGGCCTGTTAGCAGCCCATTAGTTCACCAAATCGACATGTTGTCAGGGGTTGCGCGCTCCATTTTTCCCTCCACGAAATGGAGAACTCCTCTTTCGGTTTCAAATATTCGACTCCGGTCCGTTTGCTATAGGTCAGAACCTCAACGTCATTTGGATCCGAACCATCGTAACCTTTGAGATGCTCCCTCACTGCCTTGCACACTTCCTCCCACGCGTCCTTGGAACTCATTACGAACGCTTGCCTTGAGCGAGCTCTTCTTCACATGCTTCCCGATTGAAACCTATGTTATAAATATACAGCACGAGAGGAGCCTGTACGTAGTTCATGAACCGGATGACTGAAATGCCCTTCGATGCCGTGATGTAACTCCTTGAACCCCTGTTCACAGCAGAGATAACGAACTGCGGCCTATCAGAGAATGGGAAATTTTAAATGGATCTTTAGGAAGACTTCGTCTTGACATTGGTGTACTGGGTGTTGAAGTGGAAGTCGTCAGTCTGGTGATGTATGGGAATGAGAATTGGATGAGAACATCGCGCTTGTGCTGGTTTGAACGTCGAGTCCAACTCACGCGGTGTTCTGCAGGGACAGGCGCGGGTAGCTACAGTCGTGATAGCTCCGGTTGCCTGATTCTGGTTGTTACACGGTTGTGAATGACACAGCAACTGGATCCCACTTGAATTTACCTCGCCGTGCTCCAACAAGTGGTAGTCTAGAGTTGAAGGGGTTGTCGTCCGGCCATAACGTCGAACTCTTGGAAAATCAAGCGGTGGAGAAGGAGGACGTGATGCGGTGTCTGAAGGATTACATCCTCGAACTCTTCCGGCCAGGGTCTAGCATTGCCCTCGTGGTCACAGCTCCTGGTAAATCAGACGAGATCTCGAAGAAGTTGGGAGAGAAGGGGTTCGAGCTCAAGGTCGAGAAGACAATCGAGGTTCAAGATGAGGGAGATTCTGATGGGTCAATTTCTGGTTCGGAAGTCAGTGAGAGGTAATACTTTTTACGAGGTATAACCTACAGTATGACAGGTCTAAGAACAGCGCGTTTACACTTCATCGACATCTCTCGGCGGAAGCGCTCCTCGGGGTCTCAGGACAAGCGCCGGTGCACTACACATCTGATCCGGCCCGAGGATCATTTCACTAACCCTCTCAATTACCATCAAGTACGACTAGATGTCAAGAAACGGATATACCCTAGGCTTAATCTCCAGGGTGAGAGACCAAGCCCTTGTGTTGAGGTGAGCCCAACGTAAATCCCACGGTTTTTAATGGAGACAGTTCTGACTTCTGTTGCGCCACGAAAGTCGCCATCCCGCTCCATGGCCAAGGGATGCGGTAAGACATGCCCGTTGTGACACTTTGATGCCAGTGCTGAGCTTCACAGGTTAATGCTCTCTACAAAGCGTTACAGGCCTGTACTCTCGCCACACGACTAGATATCAGCAACGCACTACCTGTCAATAGACTTCCCCACGAAGTGCTTTCGCATGTCTTCGAACTGGCTTGTTTGCCACCATCTGCGACGACCATGGCTTTCAAGGCTGCGTTAACGCGCGTTTGCAGCTACTGGCGCGGCGTGTTACTCTGCTACCCAAAGATATGGACCGACATCTTCGTGCGGCGTGACACTAGCGATTTCCTTTCCGAATGTCTGCTCCGAAGCAGGGCACTTCCCATACACTTGAACTTCCACTACCATATGGGGTGGGATAGCCCGTCAGGTTGCTCCTGCAATCATCCCTCACTCGTTTCCCGCCATGTACGGTGTCCCCATATCCGGGCGAGGAAGGCCACAGAACTCTTCGGGGGATGCGGACCGCGAGGACGTTTACGATCCCTGGACTTACTCTTCTTTTCCGACTTAACAACAACGGGGTTTGATGAACTCGAACAGAATAGCTTTTTCAACGGACCCCTCCCAGAATTGGAATCACTCCGACTCGTCTGCCTCGACACTGCTCAGGCACGCGAGGAGTTTATTATTCATGACGGTATATTTCCGGGGTCGCTACCGAAGCTCAAGCGCCTATCGCTTGTCCATTGTTGGGGCGGGTTGATCAGCTGGGTCGTTGGTCTAACCTCCTTCCATCTCGAATTCAGACACTCGCGGGAGATTCAGAGTGTAGAATTTGCCGCTTTTTTGAAAAACAGCAACGGGACCTTGGAGGTTTTGTCTCTCGACAATATCGGATTCAGTGGTTCCTACGGCGAACCAGCCACCCTGGCCAACCTCAAGGGGCTCAAACTGAAGAGGGTTGCCGACCCCTCCGGTTTGTTTCAACATGTAACCCTCCCCACGTTCAAGAATCTTACCACGCTCCGCGTGAGATTCTCCGATGGAATAGCCACTTTTTCCGCAACCGACGACTCCGGAGTGGTCCTTCAAGTTATTGAAAGCCAGGAAGATACTTTCTCCTATTGCACCAACGGCCTTGCGTTTTACGGGTGGACCCAGGTTTCGACCCTGGACCTGGACCTTCATGGCTCCCGAGATGTGTCGGCGTCAGATGTCGAGAACCTTTACCACAGCATCCCATCATTGGATATCATGGAAATACGGACTGTGTCCAACCTTCGCAATATATTACTCCGTTTGCTCCCGACAAAACACGTACTCCATCCTTCCCTGAAGCTACTCCAACTACAAGTCCCCCGGGGAGCGCGGGAGGAAGTCTTTGCCGCACTGACAACTGTCACCTATAGGAGGAAGGCAATGGGATGCGTACTGTGGGATATCGAGTGTATTTGCGATGAGAGCTGCGGAAAGGTCTCCAACCAGTAGGCGATTCACTGTGAGAAGAACGGTTTTGAAAACCCCGAGATCGTCAAGTTTACGACGCATCCGGGATTTCTTGACCGCCAGTGGAAGGTTTCTGAACACCAGCCTGCGAGGGCCGTTTCAGTTCTTGAGACCAGAATCTCGGAGGCGAGTTATGCGTCTTCGCATTTTACGCCTTCTGACACAACCGTTTAGGATCCGAGCACCGAAGTCCATGAACGCGCCCTTGCTACTTATGAAAACATCTCTTCTCAAGCAAAGGAGCTCACCGAACTAAGGTAGGCTGCCATATGCCTTGTCCATCGAACGAGGGCTAAAGTTCAAATAGCAAATCTTATTATGACAGAGAGAATCTCTCCGTGCGTGTACCTAGGGAGTTCAAGTTACGATTTTGTTTTGGCTTACTCCCAGTTATCCTAGCGGGTTGTAGGACACATCGTGAACATGAGGGTGGGAGTCGGTCGTATGCAGAACGAACTGTCCCCCATCCACAAACTTCCTCGCGATTTGCTGCAAACGGTCTTCCGCCACGCATCCTTGTCGGCCCAACACAAGATCCCACGGTCCGCTGTGATACTCTCTCATGTCTGCTGGCGGTGGCGAACTATCACCCTTTCCATCCCAGAGATCTGGTGCAGTGTCACAGTCGATGGACGTGATCCTTCCTTCGCAGCCGCGTGCCTTTCACGGAGCGGCAGTCTCCCACTGGACGTCACAGTTCAGTTTAACTATGCCACACCTCCAGGTGATCCCCACGCCAATTTCAGCTTCAGTGTTCTTGAAAGGGAGGATGTACGGCGGCGATCGGATGAATGTCGAGAGGGGTTAACGTTGTTGGAGGCCGAGAGGAATCGCATCCACCGACTATGCGTTAATTATATCCTCATTGGTCCGAGCTGGTTTCAGGACGAAATTCTGAGACACCACTTTTTCAGATACCGCCTGAAGAACCTCCGAGAACTGCGGTGGAACTATGACGACAAACTGGGGAATTGGACCCTTCCGCCCCAAACCTTCGGTGGTTCCCTTGAATCCCTGAAATACGCTCGACTGGAAAACATCAAGCCGTCGACGGGGTGGTTTCCGAACCTTACGTCGCTGGAGTGTATTCGCGTATACGACACCGAATGCAGCACGTTCATGCGTGGCAGAATGTCGGAATTCTTCAGCCAGAACCCGTCACTTCAATCTCTCAATGTTGTTGGGTTCCACATTTACGAAGAGGCCTCCCCCCGGATTTCCATAGTCAACCTAACTTCGCTAACGTTGAGCTGCGTATTCCATTGGTATCTGCTCTTCGACCTCGTGGACACCAAGAACCTGGATGGCGGTGCCTTCACGACGATCAACTTCTCAGATCAGAAACCCTAGATCGCATTCTCGGCCGTCAATTCGGTTATATTTTCCCTTACAGCCTCCATTTCCCCTTACGAGGACCTGGGGGAAGACGATTTCATGCGCCGGTATTTTTCCGGAGCCAATGTGGTTCGTTTGGAAGATTTCCAATCAATTTACGATACCGAGCGCCTTTTTTCGATCCTTCGCATTTTGGGCAACTCGGAGGGTGATACAGGGAGGTTGGAGCTTCATGCGGGGACCGAACCCTTTGCCTTGTACCCACGAGTTGCTATCTTTGCCAAGCAGTTTTTGCCTCAGTTGAGGACTCTGGCGATGTACCTTCCTGGCCGGAAGGATTCCTCGGGGTGGATATGGCTTATAATTAAGGACCTATTTAATCCCAGACACCATGCAAGGTTTCCCGATGAATGTATACTCTCGAAGTTTATCTTTCCGACTCTGGTCTTTTCTTATCAGCCGATATGGGCGGACTCAGGGCTGAGTTTGGAGGTTAAAAGTCGCATGATTGTCTTGCTCCTCATTCGCAGCAGTCGTTACTCCTGTAAAATCATCACTCATTTCCACGGAATGACCACATGTCACGTAGGGACATCAGAAGACGGATGGATTGTTCCCGGTGAACGGTCCGGATCGGGCATTCGAGAACTATATATTGAGCCAAACGGCCCTTAAACTATCGCGATATTGCATTTTTAATCATGTCTACCGTTCAGCACATCACCGCAGAGAGCCGACCAAAACATGCAAACATCCTCTGTGGGTATCCACAATCCGTTCGTCTTACACCCTCTGGGGATGTCGATATCTAATCTGGGCGCTGACTTCCGTAATCTCGATCGGAAATGGATCAGCTCACGCCACGAAAGTGCCGGGCCTCATCTTTTTGAGCGGTCAAGTCCCAGTCGATAAGTCTGGGAAGATTGTCGACGGTGGGATTCAAGAACATACCGTGAGTCTTCGGTGTGCGCTCTACGCATAGATCTGTGGGTTAACATAGGCCTAGGCACAATGCATCTCCAACCTTGGTGAGGTCTTGGAGGCAGCCGGATCGTCCTGGGAGAAGGTTGTCAAGGTCAATGTGTACCTCAAGGACATGGACAATTTTGCCGCTATGAATGAAGTGTATGAAAAGGTAAACTCAAAATACATACGCCAACGATCAACTTTTTAATTTCCCATGCACCCGCGCACAGCTCTTGCCCACGCCGAAGCCGGCGAGAACTTGCATTCAGGCTGCTAAGCTGCCCAACGATGTCGATATCGAAATTGAAGCCATTGCGACATACTGAGGGAGTCGGCTATATAGCACGTACGATAAAAATCGTTGTAGTTGATAACCTTAAGCTTGTTACTGCAACCTCAGCCGGACCATCTTTCAAATCGAGAGACCATCACAGTTTGAGTGAGGGTGACAGAGTCACGGATATGTGACGTTACGTTATTCATCCCTTCGTGCAGCCACCCGTCAGCGCTTCAGCGATCCCTTCAGCCACAGCCCAGATTCGGACAAGCCAAAGTCTTCGCCGGTGACAACTTTTGGTCAGCAAAAATTCGAGATTTTAAAACTCGACTTCTGGATTCTGCCAGGCCACAAGATGGTTCGCGCTCACTTGAAGCAGACTGTGAGTTTTTGCGATTCGCAAATTTATTGCAGAATGCTTCAGCCACATCCTGACAATCACCGAACCATTGTGGCTGGGTTAACCTCCCATACCCGTCCCCCGTCGTTCGGTTTTCCTCAGCCTGAAGACAAGAAGAAGGCGACGGTAAAGAAGAAAGCAGAGACTGGATCATGGCCTTGCAAGATCAGCGGGTGTAGTAAAGTCTTCGCAAGGGAAGCCGATCTTAAAAGACATCAGAGAACTACTAAACTACATTCCATGCCCGGGTTGTGAGTAATATCTTCCTTCGTCGACGTGTAGGAAGAACTGACTCTCTTTCTAGTGCCTGTCCCCAATGTGAAGCCACGTTTACAAGGGTACGTCTCGGCTTGGAGGGCAGATAGTAATTGAACCGTCTGATGTTCTCCCCAGACCGATGCTCTCAGGCGACACCAGAAATCCAGGTTAGCACAGAACTTATACACGTCCCATGTCATGCTGAATCTTTCAAGGCACAACGGGGTCGTGATTGAGCCTATTGATCAGGACAGGGCAAAATCGGACGCAGGTTCCGACGAAGAAGGCACATCTCCCAAGCAGAAACCAAAGTCACGAAATGACACCACGCCAGACGCTCCATCGGTGGCGTCCCATCCTCAAGGTATACCTCATATATTACCGTTTCCCTCAAACTCGCACTACTACCGTCAACACACAATGCCTACCGGTAAAGCTCACTGTTGGGATTTTCGGCGCGCACTCTTCCACTCACAACTTGGCGGCTAGGATATCCCCCCCCTGGCGTCATGATCGACCCCCATTATCAGCCAATTGGCTTACCCACGTCCGCAACGAGAGGAAGTTGGCACCCCACTGCCCCGCCACAATGGACCGACAGCCCGGTTTATATGCCAGGCTACTACCACTCTTCTCCATATTATCGCCCGCCAATAGGCTCGCTCCCACCTCAGGGGTATGGTCTTTCGTCACGGCATAGTAACGAGCACGAAGTCAGCGCGAGCCGAAGTCGTCGTCGGAGCGTTAGTTCTCGTGGGTCGGAAGAGGACAGCAGCGATGAACGACCCGCAAAGAAAGTGCGGTCTCCGTCCCCCCGCTCCGCTGCACCTGTTATCGACCCATCACTGCAAAACTCGTCCCACGTCAGGGCAGAACCCGCGAAACCGCTGGAGGAAGATGCCGGTGTCACAGTGTCAATGGAGATGGCGAGGGACGCACTGTTGGCTGTGATTGATTCTTCCAAACGGGCAGAAGAGTTACGGAAGGAGAAAGAAGAGGAGGTTGAACAGGATGGCCCCCAGGGACCTAAGGGTGGCGAACCAGGAGTTGGGAGTGTTGGCCCTGGCAGACAACAGAAGCTCGATGATCTACAAGATGACCTGGAAGAAGGACAAGAAATGGGACTCTCGGAACTGTTAACACAGGTAATCCCAGTCTTTGCTCAATCACTCTTACGCCGTCCTGACCATTCTCAGGAATCGCTTGCATCCCCACCGCCGTCATGAATTATGTAATTCGGTATCTCTATCTTACGATATAATTCAGTTGCTGTTATGGATATCCTACTTGAGTTTTCGGTGACACCGAGTAAGACCTGGGTCAAGAGAGGAGACAAAATCCGAGACCATGATCGATCGGTCATCACTCCTCTCCATCTCATCCACAATGACCTACTCCGTTTTTTGCATGGGAAACCCCCTTCTCGACCTTCAAGTCACTGGTGGAGAGGAGTTATTGGAAAAATACGAACTCAAGGCTAACGATGCCATCTTGGCTGAGGAGAAACACGCTAAAATGTTCGTGCAGTGTACATTTCAAGAACCTTCCGATGTCCTGATTGGATCATAGCTACGATGAAGTCGTAAGGGATTACAAGGTTACCTATGTTGCCGGAGGAGCTGCACAAAACGCCGCTCGCGGTGCTGCAGTACGTATCCGTTACCGGATCTGGTCCCACGTACATTCTGATCACGGGGTCAATTTAGTATATCCTCCCGCCGAAATCCGTGGTGTACACCGGATGCGTCGGTGACGACGATTTGGCCGAGCAACTCAAGGCCGCTAATGCCAGGGAGGGTCTCGATGATGTTTACTACGTCAAAAAAGGGGAAAAGACTGGTGCCTGTGCTGTTGTTATCACTGGGCACCACCGGTACGTCACTGAGTTGAGTGATCTGGCGCTCAAGATGGGCTAAGTAGGCGCTGTAGGTCGTTGGTTACCACCTTGCGTGCGGCTGAGAAGTTCGAACAGTCGCATCTCTCATCACCAACTGTCGCCCCTCTCATCGATGCTGCCAAGATCTTCTATGTCGAGGGTTACTTCTTGACCCACGGGACTGAATCCGTCTTGGAAGTTAGCAAGAAGGCTTCGGAGAAGGGAAAGGTAGGATTACCTGCGAGGGCGTCCTCTAGGTGTGAGCTTACACGGGCGATTTTCCCAGATCTTCGTCCTCAACCTCTCTGCTCCTTTCATCGCTCAATTTTTCGGTGCCCAGCTCCAGAAAATCCTCCCCTACATCGACTATCTCATCGGTAACGAGGCCGAAGCCGAGGCTTGGGCTAACGCGAACGGCCTTCCTGACCCCAAGGATCTTCCCGCCGTAGCCAAAGCTCTTGCCCAGCAACCAAAATCCAACCCCAGCCGAGACCGTGTTGTCATATTTACCCACGGGGCTCAAGAAACCGTTGCCGTCTCCTCTAGTAATCCTACTAGCCACAAGACGTATCCCGTCAATGCTCTTAAGGACGAAGACATCGTCGATACTAACGGCGCAGGAGATGCCTTTGCGGGTGGATTCCTCGGTGCTTTGGCGGCTGGGAAGTCGTTGGATGAAGCCATCGAAGTTGGCCACACCCTGGGTACCATGTGTGTTACGCAGGTAGGACCGCAATACAAGTGGCCGAGGGTGAAAGTTCTGTAGTAAAACTTAAGCGTACTTTTATCTGGATAGATAGATATCCGTCCCCAATCTCATCTGATTGTACAATCGTTTTGATGACTTCCGCCTGCTATTCGTCCAACACCGTGCATCGGTACTATAGCTTTCAGTCAGGCGAGCACTGGTCGTGAGAACTTTTCACGGCAACTTGACTCAATTCTGTCCTTAGCACAGCATTTCCGTCGAAGATTGTAGGGTTGTTGGCGTGCTCATCGCTGCCTTGACCGGTGAGATGTCATTACCTGCTGTATTGACTATCGCAGGAAGTGATCCCTCGGGAGGTGCTGGGATCCAGGTCAGTGTAACACTCGCCAAGCATTTGGAGGCTTACTGATCCTTACGCTTGCCGTAGGCGGACCTGAAGGCGTTCACTGCGTTAAGCTGTTATGGCACCAGCGTCATTACAGCACTCACCGCGCAGAACACCACCGGTGTGCGCGGCGTGCATGCGTGTCCCCCGGAATTCGTCCAAGATCAGGTGTGCTCTGATTTCTAACCAACTCGACTGATGATAATCTATGAGGGGTTTTCATTAGCTAGAATCTGTGCTCGACGATATCGATGTTTTCGCGTTAAAAACGGGGATGTTGTATGATGGAGCAACCATCCGGGTCGTCGCTTCTACCCTGAAGAAGTATTACAGCGAGAAACCTCTCCGACTCGTGTGCGACCCTGTATGCGTATCCACCTCCGGGCACGCACTACTTTTGGACAGCGCATTAGGATCTCTAATCGACGAGATACTGCCTTTGGCTACCCTGATCACGCCGAACAAATCCGAAGCCGAACTTATTCTTTCACATAAACAGAGGAAGGTCACGATCTCGAGTCTAGCGGATATGACCTCTGCATCGAAGGAACTCCTCACTCTCGGTCCAAGGGCGGTCCTGCTAAAAGGCGGACATGTAACGACGACAATGAAGGAGGTCCACGAGTTATTAGAAAAGGATCCCGCGATCTCCGTGTACAAGTACGGACTTCTTGACGAAAACATGAATATTCTTCAAGTCGCGCTCAGTGAGGAAGATCGGATCTCTCAGCTCGTCGTCGATGTCTTGCAGGGCTCGTGTGGGCTGGGAGGAGAAGTGGGGACGTCGTTGTTCATCCGGCCAAGGATTGAATCCACGAGTACCCATGGTACGGGTTGTACACTAAGCACTGCGATTGTGTGTGGGCTCGCAAACGGGCTAACGAGTAATTTGTTTCTTCTTTTACCTCTATGGAGACTAATCGCGTTCTGCTCAGTACCGGAGGCTGTCCGCAATGGGACGATATACACGTACTTAGGGATTTTGCACGCTTTCCCTGTCGGGGCCGGTCATGGTCCACTGAACCACACCCACTCTGTGGTTTCGAGATCTGTGCCTCGGTGTGTTGATCTGCTTTCGGAATCCAAAACACACCAAGACCCTTCCGTAGACCCTGCCCACGTGACAGATACCCTTTAACACGGGCTCTTATCTCATCGACCGCTTCGGTCTGGAAAGAGTACGTCGAGCATACCTTTGTGAAAGAACTGGGGAAGGGGTTGTTGGACAAGAGGTGTTTCGTGCATTTCATCAAGTACGTTGAGTGTATGGATTCTACTCCATGGTCTTATATTATTCGTAGGCAAGATTACCACTACCTCAAATACTATGCAAGGGCCCTCGCGTGGGTTACATGAAATCCATCAAGACGGAAATTCATTCAATGGATCCCACAGGTTACTGGCTGCAAAGTCAACCAGCTTCACAGCCATGGCTACGGCAATGCAGTCGGTTCAAAATGTCTTGCACGAGATTTCAACGAACCACAAGACATTTTGTACTCGCTGGGGAGTCAGTGAGAAAGAGCTTGAAGAAACTCCAGAGTCCACGGCGACTACGGCATACGGAGCCTACATAATGGATATTGGATTTCAGTGTGATACCGTCAAGTTGAACATGGCCCTAGCCGCGTGCCTTCTTGGGTATGGCGAGGTAGGGTTGTGGTTAGCCGACGAATCGAAACGCCCGGGTAGCTGGGTGATTATGGATGAGTCGTCCAACCCTTATGCACCGTGGATAAGGGAATACTCGGGGGAGATGTACCAAAAGGCGGTCGAGGTGGGCTTAGGTGTGTTATGCTGAGTACACTCGTTGATTTTTCCACTGATTACGGGTGAAATCACAGCGACGATTGAAGGTATTGGGTCGATAGCACCCGTTACTGAGGAGAGATTCGAGGAATATGTCGAGATCTGGAGGAAGTGCGTTATGTTGGAGAAAGGTTTCTGGGATATGGCAATCGCTCTATCGTAGAGTACTCGTACGATGTCATAGACTATCATAAAACTCGAGAGCACGATAGCTTGGTCGATGCGGGCTTGTGTCGCCCTCCTCGACCGTGGGAAATCTAAACCCTGCTTCCTTAACCACCGTCAGCCAATTGAATGAGCATGTCTGGTGCCTCCAGCCTATCTTCTGTCGTATCTGGCCTCGTGCGTGCTCAAATGGGTTCATCGGTCCCTCACAGCGTGCAGGAGGACGAGGTGGATCGCTACGTCCAAGAACTCATTCTTAGAGAGGCCAAACAGAAGGCAGAGCGATATGGGAGCCTCGGTATACAAGCGTATCTTCCACCGTAAGCGACGTATCTATTTTCGCACAGCTACCCGCTCAAATCGACGCGTATAATTTGTTACCCAGGTCCACCGGTAATGCCGCCAAAACCGACAAACGGTTCCTGTCCCAGATCATTCGCAGGACGGATGACCACAACAAGACGATCCTCAAAGCTCAAAGTCAAGCAGCCCAGGAGGTCCGAGCGGAGAGAGAGGAGGCTGAGAGGTTGGAACGAAAGCGTAGGGCCGAGGAAGCTGTGAGGGCGGAGAAGGAGAGGCGATCGAGGGGTGAGTCTTCCCGTGGTTGGGATCGAGACTGGGAGCACGGGAGAGAACGGAGTCGTCGGAAGAGGCGTAGAGAGGATGAAGGGGAAGAAGGTTCGCCGAGAAGTAGTGAGAAGAGACGTCGTCGACGTCGTTCTCAATCTAACGAGGAGGACCGACCCAGTCGTTCTTCCCGACGCCGATCTTACGAGGAGGACAAACTGCACCGCTCTTCCCGACGCCACCCCCATTCTGATGAGGAGGAGGTCAGGTCACACCGCTCCTCTCGACGCTCCAAACGCTCACATCGATCCCGTTCACCACGACGTCGCTCACAATCACCTCGCCCTTCATCTTCCACCAAACCACCCACCACTCTTCCATCTAAAATGGACAAATATTTCGAGGAATCATATGACCCTTGCTTAGACGTCGAACCACTCCCCCTTCCCACAATACCCGCTACCGGTCTCATTAGTGATGCTGGATTCGAAGGATGGGACGCCATGCTCGAGTTGATTAAACTCAGAAGGCAAGACAAGGAAGACAAAAGGGCATTAGAACGGGCAGGCATACCAGCCAAACGAAACAAGTCCGGAGCAGTTGTTGCAGACAATCCGGACGTCGACACGGGATCCAGCATCATGAACATCGAGTATTCCAAGAAGGGCACAGTGAGAGAATGGGATATGGGTAAAGAAGGGTTTTGAGGAGGCTGAGAGCTGAGCTGTAATTATCATTCATTCCAACGCACATGAACACCGTAGACTGCACTATATACTAATCTGGATCTCACAATATCCCCCATAGAGCGCAATTATCAACTTTCAATAACTTGCTTTAGGATCAAGCTCTCTTCTATGGTGAGTTGGTCAAAAATGTTCGAGAAGTTGTTCGTATTTCTGGAAGCACACTCCTTGAAGAACGCGATGAGATGAGCCTGGAGCGCGGAAGGGTTAACGTTTATGACCGTGGTGCTATGAGCTCGACGAACCGTCATATCTATCTGAGAGATGGGATCATTCTTTAGATCCTCGTCATCGTTATCGTCGAGAACTTCGTCATTATCGAAGGCTACTCCCTTCGGGCCCAACATCTCCGAGAGCATCTGGAACTCCTCGTGGCTGAAACCCCGGTTCTGCCTCTCCTCTTCGTTCCAGTCGTCCTCCTGAAGTAGGTCATGAAGGTGAGTATGTGAGTATGTGGATGTTTTTCTTAGAAACCGTACCCCGTCATCTGATTCGAGCTCTGGTACACTGCCTGTTCCCGCGAATGCGGACATCGAAGCCGCCTCTCCTCCGCTCTGAATCTCATGGACAAGAATCTTCATCGCTTTGATAGGGAAGGGGATCTGGGTAAACTCGTGGGGAGCTAGGGAAAACCGAACCAGCCAAGGTGGGTAACACGTCAGTACATTGGATAATTTACAGGGCTGGAGAGCTGTACCGAGCTCCGTTTTCGTACTTTTCTTTGTCCTGGACCTGGTCATGATGACTGCAACGCGTCAACGCTCACCTACTTGAGTAGGGACCCAGAAAAATCACTCACCATTTTTGCTACCGGGCTTTACAACAATATCGCCCTTGACGACAAGACTCTGCAAGCTGGGACGCTCGGACGCGAATAGAGAAATTAGAGCCAAGGTTGAGACTCGGGAAGGCCAGAACCCTTGGAATGTTTCCACATTCTCGCACAGAGTCTGAATGAATACGTTCAAACCGGAATCGCCCTCGACATTGGAAGATTCGAGAAGCCCGAGGACTGTATCCCGCTGGTTGTGAATCAAGAAGTTGAATGGGACGATCAGACTCTGCGAGAATGACAAGTGAGTTCGACCGTCGAATAGACACAACTCAACGAAGTACCTGGATAAATGTAGCGGTCGTGGCAGTCTTCATACGCAACAGCATTGCTTGTAAGAGCTCTGGAAGGACCGGCAAGACTGCCTCGCCTGCTTTGCGCATGAGGTGGATAATGAGATCGCCAATGAACAACCCCCCAGACTCTTCTTGACTTTGCAAGAGCCGAGCAACGAAGCTGAGGATGCTGGCCAGCCCAGGCTGGTTCGTGTTCGGATCGGTCCAAGTCAGGACCTGTTGGGTATCCTTCCGAATGATGACCGTCAAACAAGAAACACCGTTCTAATGGCAAAGCTAAGATCCACGAGGCAATGCTAGAGCTATCGTCCCTCACCTGGAGAACGTCTCGGTCCTCCACTTCCCGAAGGCACTTGAACAACGGGGAAGCAATGGCAGCAAAGAACCCTTCACCCAAACCCTTCTCGCTATCCACACCTCGAATTATTCCGGTCAGCAAATCAAGCGCAGAACTGACAATCCATGATGAATCAGGCCCGGAGGACTCGAGCGCCTGGCACAAAGCAGGAAGTGCAGCTTTAACCAAGGCTTCGTATACACCAGGAGAGGGGAAGTGAGCGATAGTTTCGAGGATCCCACTGATTAGAGATATAAAAATGGGATCTATGGATGAGCGCGAATGAGTGATAACACAAGAAACGGCGGAACCCGGGCCCAATACCTTTCACATTCTTTGCCCAAACGTCCAGCACTGCAGTAACGAGATCTCCGGCCAGCTGAGTGGTCATCCAGTCCCCCTCTATCTCAACAACGACCGACAAAGCCTCAAGAACCAGAGTAAGGGTATCTTCAGAAGTAACGAGTAAGAACGGTCCCAGATCCTTTGCGATGCGTGGTGCGAGCGGCCCCAAGGATGAGTTAGCAATGTTTTGGCAGAAACTACGGCGGATGGACTTAGTCATGAGAGTTGGAAATCGGAGGAAGCACATACTTCTGGATGGCCTTTACAGCTGACACTTTAATCGGAATTTGAGCATCGTCATTTTCGATGACTCGGATTGCGGCATTCAGGTAACTTCCTGCAATTTCTTGAGGCATCAGGCGAGAAAACTGACTGGCGAAGACAAAGCCTCGTCCTTGCAGGAATGGGCATTCTGAGGTGTACGGGTAAGGGACCGAGAATTAACTCCGTTATATCCAGCTTACCGTCAAGGCTAAGGAACGAGGGGATAACCTCCACCAACAGGTAGTCGATGTTAATCGGCTTCTTGCGCCCTGAATCCAACTCGTCCTCGATATACGTGAGAACGTCCTCGGATTGTGAGCCGATGACTGCCAAAGAAGCCTCAAGGGGTCGCCACCAATCAGGGTCTCCTCCCTCGCGTTTTTTTCGCGCCTCGCCAACCGCTTTTGTCACCGCCGTGTGGAAAGTGCCAACGACCTGAGCGGGCGAACGATCGATAATAACCTTTGGGGTCGCCGAGACCTCAGTAAGGCAGCGCAGGAATCATAGAACCCATACTTACTGCGAGTAGGTCGAACCCGGCAATGCGGACGCTGTATTGTAGGGAGTCATCATATTCCTGAGCAACGAACGCATTAGCGTTGCTTGTCCAAGAGTCCTCCTAAGGGCAATCAATAACAGCGTCTTGAGTGAGCCTTGCACATGAAAATCGCTTACATCTTCTCTGGTAATCTGTACCCACCAGGTCACCGCTTCGATTAAACTGTTCATATTTTCAGCACCGGTCCATAGCTTACCACTCCCAGACCGAATGGTGCTAGCTATGAAGTCGAAGATAGGGCAGACGAGCTGCGTGAGATCTAATTGACTATCGTCATCGGAGGAAGCAGGGATCGATGGCGCGTCCTCAGAGATATAGAATTTGGAGAAAAGTGGAGCGAGAGTTTGGAGGTGAGAAACTCCGGAGGATAAGAAGGTTGGTGCGTAGGGCTTCAGGGACTTCGGGAACGATGTATTCAAAATATCGAGTGTCTGCGGGCAACAGATGAACGCCGAGCGTGGAATGTATGCGCGAGGAGTACCCACCTTGAATAGTTCTTTGCGAATAGCTAACCCATCCCAACTCTGCTCGTTCACGCCTAGGGAGATATCCAAATCCAACAACACCTTGAAGGCCTCCAACCAGACGGGAATGATTGACGCAGTCGCTTCCTGGACAGCAGCTGGGTGCTGGTCTTTGACCATGTACAAGGACATCAGGCATTGACGGAAGACAGCAATCGAGCCAGCGCGGGTGTAGGCTGAATGCTGTAAAAAGACATGAGCAGGTGAATGAGTGATGAACCGGGAGAACGGACCTTGGAATCACCCAATATGGTTAATAGTACAGGGACAAGCTCCCTCATCACAGGGAGCAGCTGATCTTCCGATAAATCATTGCGTATGAACTCGGTAAACAGACGCATTGCCCCATGAACCATGTCTGGAGATCCGGAAGATAATAGGGCCAGAATAGAGGACAGTAAGTCAGGGTATTGGTCTGGCCAGTCACACGAAGCAATTTCTGAGATGGTGAGAGCCTGTGAACAATCTGGATGAGATGAACGAGTTTGTGGCTAGACCGTCCATACGCATGAAGTTCTAATTCTTCGCTGAGAATCTGAAAGCCCTCGAAAAACCGACTTTCTTATCTGGTCCTTGATCTTGTTATCGACTCGAATCAGTGGGATTTTGTGAAGGAGTCGTCCGTGGCAAGCGCACCTCTGCTGACGGCGCATCCCCTCTAAAAGCGGCGAAAAATGGCGACCAGTGTTCTTTGACATACTTCCGTAGGATAATGGCGGCAGAGTGCTATGGTTCCGAGACATCAAGTCACCGGTGAGGTGGTAGATGAGGGTCGGATACTCATCTGCCTCAAAGACATCTCGAGCTCATGGGTGACGATGATTCGACTTAGGGCGAGGCCAGCATCTGGTGATTTTAGAAGTTCGCTGAGTCGCAGTTCAGCGGTGATTCGGGTGTTGGTGTCGGGGGAAAGAGTGGAAGATAAACATTGGATCAGCTCGAGCTCGGCCATGGTTTGAGAGAAAGGTGCGGAAACGCGTCCGAACGCGTCGCGATCTTGGGTTGTCTCAAAGGTTACGTTCATCTCTTCCCTTGCACACAGAAACGACTGAGATATTGCATTTGCGAGTCTACGTATGATACGCGGGTAGAAGTGTCTGAACCACCGGCTCTGCTCCTTCGCTGTCAGTGAACAAGCGCGACAACCAGCTGAGCACTAAGATATCCAGTCATTTTCCGCCCTGCTTTGGCACAGTCAGATAGTAGAAAGCACCAGGTGCACTTCTGTCTGTAATTTGACTTGAGGTGCGCTGATCAAAACAAAAATCTCCAAAAATCAACGCCAAATATTCCTGATCACGTGTGACCGTTTAAAATCACGTGCTCTCGCATTGAGAGCTTAAGACTGAATTCCGAATTCGCCATCCTCGATTTTTATGATGTGCTTGGTG